>CAAE01014533.1:292325-320178 GCA_000180735.1 Tetraodon nigroviridis | reverse complement strand
GCTCACACACACACACACACACACACACACAAAAAACTTTGACAAGATTTCATCAAACTATCTGCGAAGCTAATTCCTGAACACATTATTTTCCTAAATGATGTAAGATCAAAATATCTTTGCTGGAACTTAGTCAACATGCACTAAAATATGTGTCCTCGGGTAGCTGTCCAATTATGACACAATTTCGCTCAAATAAAGAAGAAGGAAAATAAACGTGTTGCTGATTTCTCCATCTGCCATCTGTTGCTGGAAGATTCACACAGAGGGAGAGACAAAGGGGAGGGGGTGTGCTTTAGGCTTAAGGGCTCAATGTTTAACACACCTTGTTCAGATTGGATTGGCTGCTTTTACCTAATGTTGGATGATATTTTCTGGGTGTATTCTCTTTTTCATTTCTTTTTACAGCTTTAGAGGTTATGCCCTATAAACCTTTCACCGGTTCTTTTCCCCGCTGATAGGAGTTTTTGTTAATGGTATCAAATAAGCCGGCAGGCCTACAGCCCATAGTTGAGCAAGCTTTCCAACAATGCCATATTACTGCATTAATATTTCAGACCTAATGTTTTCCTTACTGGCCGTCAGACAGCTAAAAGCTAAAAGCATGGGAGCTCCGCGCTCTCGGAACTGCTGGTTGTTACTATGTTAAAGTTTTTGTTAAAAAAAAAGAGAGAAAGAGAAGAGAAACATCCTCACCTCCTAACCCTATGATTGCTTAGATGGTTTACTTTTTATTATTATAGTTTATGTATGCTTGAATGAAAATGCATTGAAAAGCAAAGGGCAGATGAGAGCAGACGAGCATTTCAGGACAATCAAACGTGCCAGGAAAATTACAGCTTTTCCTACATGTGTTGTAGATGCTGTTTTTATGCAGCGTGTCATGACTGTGCCAAAAATCATCAGCGCTAGTTTTGTGCCTGGATTCGTTCAACAATACAAATTAAAAAAATATATAAAATAGTGTAGACTGCTGCAGTTGGGTGCTCAGTGCAGGACAAGGAGAGCTGATCAGGCTGGATTGCTGTTTGTGTACAAAAGGCTGTACTGTAATCTGTCATCTAATCGCTTTATCCTCGGGCCTAAGTGGATTTTTGATCTTAAAGTAACAAAAGTCTCTGTGGGCACTCCTCAGGCATCAGCTTGATGAGCTTGTGATGGCTCTGAAGACAAAGTGACCTTGACCTTTGCTCAGTAAATCCCTGTTGGCACTCTAGGCAGATCTAAAAAAGCTGCTGCAAGAGGACTGCTAGGATATTAACCCAGCCCTGATCGAGATGAAACTGTTGGATTTGAAGGGAAAGATTCCAGAAATATTTTGTTAAAGCCCATGTAGACAGAAACTGGGTCTGACTGCTGGCTTAAATAATGAAAATGTGGCCTATCCACCGTGCAACATGTGCAAATACAGATTAGTTTTGCTTGGAAATGAATATGCGTTCTTGTTGGGCCTGCCGTTGCTGTTGCCCTGCCGTCTGCACAGTCCATTTCAGTCTGCAAAGAACCTGAATGACTAGCATATGACATCATTGCTGAGATCCCAGACAAGAATATTTAAAAACAGGTTAGAACATTTCACGATGGCAGACAGACAAACAACAACAAAACATCTTGTGCTCTGCCACCATCTGACCTTGACTCATCAGCGGCATTCTGACGTCGCCTTTTCCATCATGTCATTATCGCTACAGACGCCGCCATGTGTGTTAGCACTTTTATGAGGCTGATTACAGAAACATGATTTGAGATATGCATCAGTCACAGAAACACCTCATCCTCCAGCATGTATTACAGACCTTATGGCGCCATGAGAGGCTGTTAGTTTTCTCTGCAGCAATCATTTTCCCTCATTTTATTTTTCATCCCTGCCTGTCCATGGTCAAACCCTCTGGGCAAGTTCCCCCAGGTAACACCAGAGCAGCAACATCATCTGTGCTGGGATTACTTCATCACTAGGACTGCGACCATGAACAGGAATGTGTGGGAGTCGTCTGTCTGATTACGCAAATGTAATAAAATTTAGCCAGAGTGACTCAAAGTGGAGGTTCGCAGGGTCCTATCAAACCCGGACACCTATTTTAAAAGAAGGGGAGGAGGAACGATGGGGAAGAGCTGCACTGTAGCTGAACCCAAAGCTGCAGAATAGCGGGGGGTATCTGAAAAATCTCACTTTTTCTCTAGAGGCGTCTTTTTCTCTACAGTTTCCAAGCAAGAAGATTCTGTGTTTCATTCCTGTCTGCACCCAGAGTTTACATGGCAGTTTTTGTTAAAAGACACTTTTTCATGTTGATGCACTTGCTAATAATAATAATAATAATAATAATAAAAATAAATAAATAAAATGTGTTGGGCCGGTGAAAATAAAGTCACAACATAAAAGCAAGTATAAATGAAATGAATCTCCAGTATATTACCTAATGATAGCTGGTATATGATAACGATAAATCCTTGAGCCTCACTTATTCACCTACCAGCCCCTGCCAGCCCACTAACCAAGGGGGAGTGTCTGAGGTGCCTAAGAACCCCTTCTCTTTGGTGTCTGCTCCGATAATGAGACAATGCAGAAGTGCAGCTATGTGACACCATGCTGTGTGTCCTGGTTGATTCGGCTGCAGTTAGGACCGATAATGAGGAACAAACTTTTGCAGGCTTAGGGGCAGCGGTTGTGGGTGGACCGTGTTTGGAGGCAGTCACAGCAGGGGGTATCACGAGCAGGCAAGAAGATGGCAAAAGAGGGTGTAGAAGAAGGGAACAAAGACCTGCAACTAAATGTGGTGGACACTTATTTTTTTTTAAATTCTAGCATGGAAAAGATTAATGAAGACTCCGAACAGCTGGACACCCATTACACCCTGTATATAAGGATGTACCTAAAACGAATAGAAACAAGAACCAAGGGAAAAGTCGAAACCATTAAAAACTTTGAACTTAAAAACTCAAACATGACTTTCGCAGACTAATTTAGAAAGAATGTTGATTAGGTGAAGGCAAAAAAACATTGACAAGACTCCTCAGGCTCATCTAATGACACAACAATTGTTTTAGTACAGAAAGGCAGAGTTCATTTAGCACAGGACCAGCAAAGCTCCTCTAACTACTCCCTCTGTGTTATATTAATAAAGCTGCAAAGACTCTCCCCAAGGAGTCAACGCCTGAGCCCTGCGCTTCTTCCCCAGCCTGCACCTAATCTCCCACATGCTGCCTTCATTTGTACCTCACTTATTTCCTGCACTAAGCTAGTAAAGGAAGTCTGTTTCTATCTTTCACCTCAACCCAAGTTTCTCTTTCATGCCTGCATTTCTGCATTTTTTCCTCTTTTTATTTTCTTAATCACAGAGAGATTTGTGAGATTTGTACTCTGTGTTATCATTTTTCAAATGTTCTGCTGCAGTGGCACGTGCGCTGCAGCAAATGCAAGGCAGCTGAGGTTCCTTACTTCTTCCACCCCTCCGGAGAAGACTTGTATCGATTGGGCCCTGGTGCGGTTTGTCACAGGTGATCACAGTGATTGGGACACTGCTCAAGCATGTTACCCGGCTCTGCCCTTGAGGAAAAGCACCGGAAAGACTTAAACAGCACTAACTGACTGGCACTAATGGAGAGCAATGCCGTTATTACATGAATCACTTGCATGGGCTGTCAGGCAGACCGACAGAATGACTAACACGCAAAACCGACTCTGGTTTGGGTCTGTGGACAGTTGTGTTTCAGAGGTTAAACATGTGGTGTTCTGTGCCTGACCTTGGTTAAGTCCCAGAGGTTAGTGCATACACATCAGTGGGGTGTTTGATTTTTTCCTCCATAGAATCCTCCAAGCAACATTCGGTTTCTCCTTCTTTCAGACACAGTCCCCAGATCAATTCATTTCATCTCTGTTCTGGCCTTTCTCAACAGATGTCCTTGTTCATGTGTTTTGTCTTGTTTTTCTGCAAACTGAACTGGAGTTTGCGGTAATTGTGACAGAGCATCTTGTATCCCAGGCTGTGCATTCACATCCACAGACTTTTTTAACCCTAAAGTGAATTTGGCCATTTCCCATCATTTTTGGAGCAATTGTTTTTGTTGGTTTGGTTTTTTTTTTCCAAACAATAATCACACAAGGATGTTAACAGAAACAACCAGTCTGAAACTGTCAGAAAGTTACACAACTAAATCTTTTCATTAAATCTCACAAAACCAAAACAGCCAAGATGAGGCAAAGAATTTGGTTTGTTTGTGCAGGGATAACAGACTTTTTTTTTTGTGGAGAAGGGGTAAACTGGTAAACCGACGATTATAGAATGTTTTGCAAAAGTCTGATGCAAATAATTATCTCAGATAAACAGGAAACATAGAGCAGAAGGGGGAGTGACATGCAACACATGAACATGATCTGCTGCAGGGACATTAATTTAATAGATACCGTATTTTCACGGCCACTGGGTTATAGGGCGCCGTTTCAGTTCCGGGTGCTTTTTCTGTATTTAACATGTACATCAGACGCACCGGTTCATGGGGCACGGGCATGGTGAAACACACCGGTAAAACACACCGGTAAAACATGGCTGCAAGTGTGTGTTTTTAAAAAGGCAGCGGGAGCAAAACTGAGTTTGGTTGTGATTCATTGATCTTAAATCCTCTCGTCTGCTCGATTCCCACGATCCTCCTCGTAGCTGATCGCCTCCAGGTTAAACTGGGCTTCATCAGCGTCTCTGCCGGTTTCAGGGTCGCCAAAACACCGATGTTCAGCATCACGCTCACACCGGCGCTGGTGTCCTTTAGATACAAGCCACGCCCACACTCCCCCCTTTAACGTTCTCATGGTGTCCTCAACTACGTCCGCCTTACAACAACGCATTAGGCGCGCTGCTCCATAGGGCGCACCGCACATTTTGGAGAAAATTGATGACTTTTAAGTGGGCCTTGTGGTGGTGAAAATACAGTAGTTAAAAGCAGCTGACTGATTTTTTTTTAAACTATTGTTGGATTAAATGCATTGTATTTAATGGGCCAATAAGAAGCCGAGAAGAAGAGTCTTTATGAGATTTAGAAGAAAATAAAACATCATGATTTGTATACTACAGATAATAAATGTATTTGAATGTCTTCCATTAAGAAAAGCTGTGGCTCTGGACATGAGGCTGAAATGAACACATAGCACTTGTCGGTTGCTGGAATAGGATGAGACTGCAGATTTTTTTGCTCAGTGGTCAAAATTAATGCTGAGAACCTCAGTATGGTCGGGCGGCCTTCAGGGAGCTTCAGGAATTACCATAAGCAAAGTGCCCAACAACTAAACATGTCCCATGTCAGGTAGTTAGCGGATTATGACCATTCTCCTTGTTGACTAACACTGTTCCGTCACTTTTGGCCCAGTCAGCTGATCAACCTGGCCACTTCAGCGCGTAGGTCACGAAAACCGGGAAAGCCGTCATAGCCTTGACATTAAACATTTACGACCTGACCTGGATCAAGACAGAGGCCTGTAAAAACCTCCTGACACAATTTAGCAGAGCACAAAGTAATGCAGAAAAGAATAGCAGCTTTAAAATATTAACCTTTTAATAACAGTTTGATGGCTTAATCGCCAATCAGTTGTGCTGGGGCAGCGGCTGGTTAGAACAGGGTGGTGGTGATGAAAAATGCATGAGGCTGGGAGCGAGGCGGGGGGGCCAGAAAATTAAACCCTGTCCACCACAGTTGCTGAATTGCAGAGGTGGAGCTGGGATAAGTTTGGCTAACGATGGATGTGTGCGTGTGTGAAGGCACAGGAGGGGTTTTAAAATAATGCATTTCACAGGTAAAAGAAACAACATCAAATAATAATAACACACTCTTGCAAATCTTTTTTCCCTTTTTACTCTTACTAGTTCAAACCCGTACACACTGTTGGCAAGAATATACTACCTATAACTTTATTATTTTATCCATTTTTGTATCTTTCCAACTACTTAGGATAGAAGGCCTAGTCCTCCCCAGGGTCAAAACAGAGGCAACTTAATAAATATCATCTTAAACTACCTAGGACAATTCTAATTTATTGAAAAACTCCTACGTGTGATATAAGGGGAATAGACATGTCCTCCAACGGTGAGCTGCATGCTTCCCGGCGCTGCGCTGGACGCCACGTCTCACCGTGTGTTTGTGATCTCACCTGTCAGAGTGAATTTAGTGGCATGTGTGCTCAGCTGGTGACTACCTGCAGACTACAGCCCTGTTTTACGCTCCAGTTGGCTGTCTCCTGCTGAACATGATGCTGGAGAAAAATGAACAATGTCTCACTGCCCTCCCTCGCCCCACCCTGCGCAGGTTCATCCCAGTTCCTGCTGGAGATGCAAAGTAACATGTAGAATGACAGATGTGATTCCTGGTGGGAAACTACAACCTGATAACACCATAATTGTGAATGTAACTTCTAAAAATAATCCATTTACAGCGCTTACTGCTTGGTTGAGTCAGGATGAGTGAAGAATGAGATAGGAGTTCAAATGGGCTGCTTATGCTTTTTGTGGCCTTGAACGCTCCATCAGCGAGGCTTTATTCTCTCATTCTGTATGAAGTTAAATCAGCACTGCCCCAGTACAAAAAATAGTTTTGCCATTGATCCAACCGCATCCTGGCAAAGAGGCACAACCAAAATAGTGTTGTCATTGATCCCGAAAGGAAGTCCAATCAATCTGCATTAGTTCTGAGCAGCGAGCTTGAAATACAGCAAAGCCAGAGTGTATGAAAAAGGTTTCCAGAAAGCTGACGAAGATCAAACGCTTCTGTTGCACTGGCACTGTATGCATCAACAGCTCAGACCGAAAAGCCTGAGTAACCTCTTCACACACAGACAAGCAGGCAGGAAGTGTTTCAGTCAGCAGGAACCAACTGTGTTGAACAGCCGCACCTGGCTTAAAGGATAACACCTCCCCTGATCCGCTGGAGCTACATGGCCAGGCCGGCTGAATGCACTATCATAACCACAATAGCGGGCTGCTGCTGGCAACATTTCTAAAAAAAAAATCTATATTTTCCATCATATAAGCTGCCCTCACTGAGGAACAGGGGACCCATCTGCATCTGATTACATGTTGTAAATCTGGCTGACCCTTTTTCCCTACTGTAGACACTGATAGCTCAGCATTTTTATTGATCTTAGTGAGTCCTGAGACCTCACACAAACAGCCATAACTATACTAGCAGTCCAGTTTTAGCTGATGATATAAAAAGATCCTATAACATTGTTTTCACAGCACTGAACAAGAATAAAAAATATATTTCTACTCCTGATTAAATAAAGACAGACAAAAATAAATGGGAGAAACCCACTGTACCCATCAGTTATGTTGCTTCAACACATTAAGATTTTTTTAAAAATTAAAAACAAACACTTACAGTACAGAGGGGCTTTTTCTATATTAGAGATTTCTAATGTAATATCTCGAGATTTAAATTACTGACTGTAACTAGCAGCCTGGAAAGGTCACACGACTGAAGGTCACAATACCAAGGCCAGCTGGCTGCGGTCCAGCCTGAAATCTAAAGACCAGCAGTTAAATATTTCAAGAGGCGATAAAAATACAGCTTTTTTTAAAATGGAAAATAGCTCAGAAGCTCAAAATAGAAAAGAAAATGCACTTTAGGAAGTCAAGAGGTTGGAAAGAGGGGCCTGGAGCTAGGAAGCGACAGATATAAAGTGCGTTTAGATTAATTCTTACCCACTGGATAGATAACGCGACAGACAATGAGAAAGATACTGAGAGTTATTAAAGGGCTCTTCAAAAATGTCTTTGATCCCTGCAGACAGATGTTGAGGGGAAGATGTCTCTTCTTCTTCTACCTGACCAGCCAGGTAGTTTCACCCAGATGGCTCTTTGTTTCAAACCCAGCACTAATGAGCTGTTGGAGAGGCGGGAAGCCAAAGGCAGAGTCTCTGTCATTTACAAAGAGGAGGGGCAGGGAATTTGGATATAGTGTAAGAACATGTAATGAGTAAATCACTACTAATCCTCCTGGGTGAGTGCCAGGTGAAAAACGCCCCACCCAGGACGGACCACCAAGATGACTGGAGTGGCCAGAAGGAGGTGAGCACCTGTGACTTGGTGAGGATCTCATCCACAGCCAACTGTTGGGATGTGGAGGAGCATGCTGCAGTGCTGAATATTCATTGCACAATCCCATGCATCTATAGATCAATGGAAATATATGCTTCCATATGCATACAAACCACTGTGGTGTACGAAGCATTAGCTACTCTGCAGAATAAGTAAATACTGCAATTATCCCCTGGGTCAGCAAGGATGCAGAGCAAGATGCTGCATGTTTTATGTACTTACATCCACTTTGACGTGCAGCAGTGTTTGAGGTTCACACACACACACACACACACACACAAAACTTTAAACCTAAACCCAAGCAGCAGATGTGTGTGGTAAAATACATCCATCAAACTTGCAGCTTGGATTTTTTTTTTTCTGATCTATCTAGTCTTAAAAATATCCCCACCATGAATTCACCTTGCAAATGTCACATTAACTGCAACGTCTGGCTTGAGTTAGCGGGCGGATCGTCTGTTGTTTCCGTCCACCCAGTTTGGCGCAGCCCAGTCTCTGAAAATAGAAAACCAGCAGAATGTGGAGGAAGGCCAACAAATTAGTCTGTACTTAGACTCCTGTTTTAACTCATGGTCCCTGTGTGCGATCTAGAGATGGAGGTGTTCTTCAGAGATGTATTCCAACATACTTTCACATCCTCTGTCTGCGCTTGTTGTTACTGAGCCACTAAATGTACCAGTATATATTTTTAACTACAGTACCAGTGTGTTTAAAATATTTATGCAAAAACTCTGACACATTTTTATTTAACAGTATTTTAAAATGTGCACCCTACAGTAGAGAGGCAGCATCTTTGTATGTTTGTTGCTTTGGGTTTAAAGTTATTCCATTTGGTCTGATGGTTCAGCCCAAACAAAGTTCCTCTCACCGAGCTTTGTTCCAGAAACTAACACGCAGGGATGCGTCTAATCAATAGTTCCCTGATGAGGATGATTATGGCCGGACTGAGGATGGGCTCAGAGCTGGCCTCTCTGGATCCAGGCGTGGCAGCGCTCAGTCTCCCTGAAGGACGTCCAAAGAGTTTCAAAGACGATAACAAATCAAACTGTTCCCTGAATCTAATATCAAACGGGCCCCGTGTCAGCATTTATTAGAGAAATCAGAACCCCACCCCACCGCCACAAATCCATCCCCACACACCAGCCACCCACCACCACACCCCTCACTCTCCCACATGCAGTATTCCATTGCGCAGCGGCTCTTTGAAGTCAAAAGAATGCAGGATTGCAAATTACCCAGGAGACACAGCTGATAGTCTTTGAAGCCCTCCTTTGATAGCGTTGTTTTTTGTGCATCTCTCTCTCCCTCTCTCTCTCTCTCTCTCTCTCTCTCTCTCTCTACCTCCCTCTCTCTCTCTCTCTCTCTCTCTCTCTCTCCCTACCTTCCTCCATCTCTCACTTGCTCTCACTTCCCCTCACATAAATGTTGCTTGCAGACATTAATCTGCACAATGGAGAGATCACACACTTACTACAACACAGGCAGGCGGAGCACTAACAATGACCTGTGTGAAACGGACAGGAGTAAAAACACAAATCCCGGTGCTTCCGGCCTCTTTCCCTGGATTTATCTCGTGTGTGAAACAGCCATATTACTATCTGCTTGTAAGCCAGGAACAAATCATTCTCAGTGTTTAGGGGGTATTAAAATCATTTTACCATCACTTAAGCCCTGTTTAAGATATCTAAATGACTCTAAACACTGAGCTGGTGCCTTGTTAGTGCAGCTCCCCAAAGAATGACAGATTGAAAAATCTTTGTTATGGAGTCTTTTTCCTCCAGCTACAATCTATTCTTATCCTTGTTATGCATCCTCTGCACAGGTATAAGTTGTCAGACTTTGTTTACTTTGGTCTCTCTTCAGCACATCTTAAGGGAATAAATGTAAATGCAAAGCTTTTCCTGTCTTCATCAGGCCTGCCTGGTTAATGTTAGCACATATAATACCTGCTTAGAAAGGTACATACTTTCAACAAGCATCTACTAGATCCAAGTCTACACCCACACCTGCTCGCTGCAGCTCATCACTCATTCTTCCTCAAATATTGTTGAATTTATGCCGCAGCTTTAGTCTTACTTTAAAGAGCACTTCCTCCAGTTGTACTGAACTAAACCTCAGTGTTTCTGAGGCTACCGTCTTTAAACGAAATCAAATAAAATATACATATCTAAAAAAAACATATGGATCTAATGACTGCTTTGTGTGCTAAAACAGCCCAATTACATCCTGCATTATTGACATACTCTTAGGTGAGGTACAGTGGGATTAGATTTGCTGTCCATCAGTAAAACCCTGCGAATCCAGTCAATAGCTTCAAGGACACTTTGACACTGATGTTCAAATCCATGGCTTTTTCAGTGGGCACTTCACTGACCAGACTGCAGTGAATCACAAACGCGCAGCACTGACTCATTATGCAAATGTCCACCAGACAGAGGGCACTTTTAAAGTTGACACGAACAGGGTTTTTTTGAAAGTTTACTTCCTTTTCATGTCATGAGATCTAACAGTCTACTCACGCTTCTGAGCACGTATAAAAATGATAACACCCTCCACTTTTAATCATCAGAGAATTGAACGCATCATCTGCACACATCAAGTACAGATTTCCTTAAACATGACGCAACCGCCCTAAATCCGGGCGTAACGACAGTCCATTGTAGTTGGCTCATAAAACCTTCTCATTAATCTTACATGCGTCTTTAAAGGCGAGTCAGCCGCGCACGTGTCGCTGTCTGACAGTCCTCCACTAAGTGATGGTTGAGAAAATGACTGGCGTCCTGTTGAAGGTCAATATGTCAGATGGTGGCCATCATGGAGACAGCGAGAAACATTTAAGTTCACACCCACGCGACGTGCCTCACATTGGTCTGAGAGCCCATCTGCACAGACCGGTTTGGGGCCCTCACGTCCACTTAGATAATTACCAGTGATCAAGGGTCGTCCTGCCTGTCACAGTTGCCTCATGTTTCGTCCTGTTCAAAAGGACTCAAACTAACTGGCCTGAGCTGAAAGGAAAGCTACACACGGACTCATATTCATACCTAATAACCCTGAACACTAATGTGACTGTAGTTTTTTGAGGTGAGGCCTGGAGTCTGACATATTTAATATGAACAAGGGAAGATCAAGCACCTTCCACCCACACCGATGGAGGGCTTTGAAAAGTGACTCGACTTACGTAACATGCCTTTCTATCCTAATTATTCTGGCATTACTTAAACTATAAATTTAATATTTAATCATTGTTATTATTCTTAACACGCCCCACAGAATCTATGAAGGCCATTACCAGGCAGTTTTTTGTGTCATTATAAGGTTTTTTTTTCTTTTTTTTTGCCGTAGTGGAAGTGCAACCTTTCAACACTGCCGGCTTTTAGCACTTTTCTGTTATATCTCCAAGGAAATGAAAACAAACGGAAAGTGAGGAGAAAAAGAGCAGAGGGCACAACATTTTGCATGCAGTGATGTTTCATGTTTTTATTTTAACAGGTTGCATTTCAGTGCGTAACCTACAAAACAGCATGATTTATAAAATGCAGCTGATACACTGTGAATTTTTTCTTGTCTCAAACAGATTCAACAAACTTAAACTTGCAGGATTTTGGTTTCCTACCTGTTTGTATAAGTACAAGATAAAAGACGTGTTTGGGAGGTGTGTACTGTGACAGAAAAAAAAATGTTAGCAAATGTCAAATAAAATAATCTTTCCTGCAAACTGTGAGCTATTTATATATCCCAACCATAAGAAAGAATAGATTATCTTGGCAAATCTCCACACCCCCTTTGATCGACCGATAAAGATGAATTCATTCATCACTCAGCTGCTCACCTTTGGTGTCAGTCATTCACTACCCCCAGAGAAACAAAGGTGCTGCTTGGCGAGTTAAAACAAAGCAACAAGCGCTGCTGTGCGTCTCTGAAGGCTCCGGGAGTACAGTAACACACATCAGAGGCTCGCAGAGCACCACAGAAAGCACAGACAGGGGTGCAGCGTCTTTTCATCACCACATTATCAGTCTGAGACAACTAATGAGGGCAGGTTTATGTGATTGCAGCTGCCGTCGTTTTCATCACATCAAGTGTCATGAGCTCACTGCAGCCCTTCAACTGTTATGGGACTGTAAATGACATGAGCGCGGGGGTTTGAGTGTGTAATTAGGGTTGAAGGAGAGGCGCGGAGGGTTAAACTGAATGACGGCATCTGGGAGAGGAGACGGGGATGGCTTCTCACTTTATGCAGTGAAACATTCCCTTTTTTTAAGTGTGCCTTTCTTTGGCATTACATCACCCTTTTATTGTTCACCGCTAGGGAAAAAAGTGAGGACCTCTCTGCTGGGTCAAAAGAAGTCTAATCTTTAGATTCAGAGGGAGGAGCATGCAGAATATAAATTGATGATAGTGGGACAAGATAAGAATGTTAGTTGACTGATGACCTTGCTCGTCTTGTTTCGTGTGTTTAGAAAATCTTTAAAGGAAAAAACTTGGGAGAGAATCCATATTTGTTGACAGATTCAGTTTGGTAAGTTAAATTGGTTAAATTTCAAAAAACCAGCTGGAGGGATGCTACACCTCATCCCATATGACCTGGGAATGTCTTGGGATCCCCCAGGAAGTGGTGAGAGTTTGTTGGAGAAAGGGGCATCCGGAGTACCAGATACTGGAGTTCTAACCCTAACACCACACCTCAACACCTAAAGAAGGATAAAGAGAGTACAAATCTGGAAACTACGCTGGATCGCACATCCTCCTTCTGCACACCAGGAATTACAAAGCAGACTGCTGAGGAGGATGCAGAAAGAGTCATTCATATTTCATAAGCGGTGCACATCCCCCCTCCCTCCTATCCTTAACATTTGCTTATTAAATTCACAGCTGTCAAAGCATACCTCAAAGCCCTTAGCGCACGCTCGCAAGCAAGCGTATGCGTGCAATTATTCATAAAATCCTGGTGTATAGAAAAATGATCACGCGCGCGTGCACACACACACACACGCACATTTTCTCTCTCTGTTTCTTGTTACTTTATGAGTAAAGTATAAAGTATGAATTTAGCGGTTTTTACAATGACAGCTAAGGCTCAGAGGACAATCCTACAACCTGGAACGATCTAGAAAAGAGTACAACACACCAGTAATGCTGTCAGACCACATCCAGAGCTGATCTGGCCACAGATCTGATGCTTTAACTAACAAAAGCATTCTCACTCAGTCAGATCTATTACCCACTAACATACTAAAATCAAATTTTTGCAGAGCACCGGCGCTTTTGCTACACAGCAGACATTTGCCACCAGGGAGCCATTGAGCAACACCGACGCCTGAGGTGTAATAACGACAATATTGCACCAGCAAAGCGCTAAACGACAGTGAGCTCACCGACACAGTGGTGGAAGTGGCAGAGATACACTGATCAATGAGCAATCAATACGGCCCTGCCAGGTAATCACAAACCGTGGTGATTAACAGCACCCAATCAATTGCTATTAACCCGCGCATGCACCAGTTAAGCAGACCA
Organism: Tetraodon nigroviridis; assembly: GCA_000180735.1. NCBI lineage: Eukaryota > Metazoa > Chordata > Actinopteri > Tetraodontiformes > Tetraodontidae > Tetraodon > Tetraodon nigroviridis. The sequence goes on along the minus strand of CAAE01014533.1, from coordinate 306,583 downwards.
TCAGCGTCCATGTGCGTGATAAATGCCAGAAATTATTAAAGCCTCTTTAATGTCCTTCTGTCTGCGTAAATGTCACCAGACTGAAGGCTTAGATTAGTGCTTCACAGTGGTTAATCATGACTCTCTAGTCTGGTCTGGCAAATGATTGCCAGTCCAGTTTGGTTTAACAAAGAAAAGAGTAAAAAAAAAAAAAAAGAACAAACAATCCAACAAACAAGAAACTTAAATAAAGTATGAAACTCTGTTTTATTAATGTGTTTATTGTTTTTTTCCTCCTTCTTTGTTAAAAATCCTAAAATCATGATTGGACAGAGTTCCACAAGTATAATGAAGCGATCGAATTTGAATTTGTGTTGAGATCCAGCCAGATCTTCCTTCACACCCTCACACTACCATACAGGCACGCAAGCACACACCCACACGCGGGCACTCGCAGTTTCTGGAACATTCTCGCACTTGCGAGAGTGGCACAGCTACATGCAACATACTAATTCCATGTTTATCATGTGCACTTCTACAGAATCTGTACCTTTGGGATGGAGCCATGCTTATTTTTTACCTCAAGGAAAAGTTATCACTGTCACAGACACGAGACTTGCGTTTCTGACCCATTTCCATGGCTACATAGTGTTTTTTTGTGGAAAAAAAAACCAAAATGTACTGTGACGTTTCTGGTTGGATAGAGAAAGTGATGGATGAGAACAGAGGCATTGTTAAAGTCTGACTTTTGTTGCAGCAAATGAGGGATGAAAAGCACTGATAGAGCCAGGTTCTGGTAGTAGTTCGTGCGTTCTGCCAGAAGAGGGGGCTGTTAGTGGGGAACCTGGGCCTGTGCGCAACCAAACGGTTTAAATAGGTCAAAGAAGTCTTCCTCTTTAGTACACGCACACTTGATCCGTCATTGCAAACTAGCAAATCAGTAACTTTTGCTTTCACTTTTCTCTTCACCCTACAAACAATAATTAAGCACTTAGGGCGTTCTCTCCTCTCTCACATCACATTTCCCTCCTCCTCTGCCTTCATCTTGTCTCTCCGGCCGACTTCTCTTTCCTTTATTGCATAGGTCAGCACAACTCTTAAACTTCAGCCATCACAGACCTCTGACAAATATTCCACACTACAAAGCACTCTAACTTGCTGCTTACGTTGCTGCCATACACTAACCTTGAGCTTGTGAAGGATGCATAAGGCTCAATGGATTGTGTGTGCGTGCGTCTCTTTATGTGTTTGTTTCATCAATCAAGATCAATATCATCAAGGTCACTTTTAAAATGCAATTAATACCACGGTGAACATCCTTAGAACAACTCTCAACCCCTTGGGCTGTGGCAAAGCCCAACAACGATCCAGTCCTAGGGGGGGCAGGTGTCACAGCCGAGGCGCTGGGGCTAAATTCGTGCTATTATTAAGCACAAACCCTTGTCTGGAGATGGGTTTGTCTGGATGAATGTGTCACCAACTCTATGTTTTATTAATGGTCCTGGAACAAGCCAGCAAAAGCATATTGTGTGTTGCGCCACCATCTGTGTGTATTTTTCTCCGCAAGTGTTTGTGTGCAACCAACTGCGTGTTTATGCATGCAACCGCCTATCTGTGGCAGGCGCAGGGTGCTTGACTAATTGGGATCAGACAGGTGTGTGTGTAGCCTGATTGGTTCAGATGATGATATTCAAAGTGGGTGAGGTTTTGCTGATTTGAAGTTATGTGCCACTTTTTTGCATCCACACAAGGGCTGCATTAAAATATGCATGTTGAGCCACTCAGTCTTAATATTTAAACCAGCCTGGAGGTGAGGCACAGTCTAACAGGGCCTGACAGACCACGTGTATAAAACACTGGCTACTTCACAATCAAACCCACTTACCTTGTACACACAATGTCTGTGTAGGTTCACGCACACACACACACACACACACACACACACACACACACACACACACACAGAAGGGCAGTGCTGGAGCAGCAAAACACAGAAAATGTGAGAAACTGAACACCACAGGTAAATCTATAAAATGTGCGTAGAAACAACACCTTCATTAGCTAAATCCTGACCCACACGGGGTGCTGTGGAGTCTGGGGGGCCGAATTACCGGCTCCTTGTTTGTAGCAAAGTGTGAATGTGGAGTGACAGAGAGAGTGACCCACAGAGACCTAGGTGATGCTAGCGTTAATTACCGTCTGCTAATTACACGAGGGGAGGCATCATTAAGCAGAGCGAGCCACCGGAGGGGCTTAAGGACTTCTAGTCTTTCCTAGAGGCTACTCCTCTTTCCATCTCACTATTTCTTTCTGACCCCGATCTTCTGTCCCAATTAGCACTGCCTTGCTACCCCCAACACTCACACTCTCCCCTACACACACACACACACACACACACACACACACACACACACACACACGCACATTGCTCCTACCTCGTGCCCTCTGTGCATTTCCTTCAGCACTGCTGCAGCTGCTGTCTACATCAGGCAGCACTGGAGGATGGCTCCACAGCCTATAGGCGCCTTTATGTACTTAAACACACATGCACGCGGAGCCATTAAAGGAAACAGCGCTAAAGAAGCCATGTAGACACCTCTGTCTGCTTGTACAATGACTAATGTGGCGTCACGAGCTGTCATCCATGCCCCGTCGAATCTCCTTTTCTTATCCGCCCTCCCTTGTTTCCTTGAATTCCCTCTCATATTCCTGTCTGCAATATGATATGTCTGTTTTTTTTCCCATCTATTGTTTCCGCAGAGCACTTGACTGATAGTAAAGTGTATGTGCACGAGCTTCAAACAACTCTGAAGTGCAGGCAAAAGCCTCAAACTGTTTGAGGACGCGAGTCGGTCGGTGACAGCTTCTGCTGTTATACAACCCTCCCTCGGCCCTCAGTCCCTCTCCTTGTCCTCTACCTCTCATCCTGCCTGAGAAGTGTGTACCTTGCCAGCCCCCCTGGGGTTTGCGGTGGGATAAGATCAGCTGCTGAAGGGTCGGTTCTGAGCCTTCTGCTAGCCAGACCATCTGGAACCCGGGACCACTGGGTCTGGGCCGAGACTGGTCCGTGAGGAAGGCGGCAAAGATATCAGAGCAGAAAAATGATGCAGATGTAAAAAAGAAAGATAGGTATCTAGGAGAGAGAGAATAAGAATGAAGACAAGACAGAGAGAGGAGTGAGACCTGCTATTGATGATGGAGGATGAATGATGAAGATACAGGCAAATAAGGAAGGATGGCTGCAACCTAACAAAACATTGACTGCTTTTATCATTCAAGAAGGATTTTTGTGTGTAACGTTTTGTAATTTAAGTTATTTATTTATTTATTTATTTATTATTTGAATTAAAAGATCTGAACTCACTTGGGCATAGTTTTATGTATGCCCAAACTCATGTGCTCTTGGGAATAAAAAAGTCAGGCATTTTGGTGTAATACCAAGTAATTGATGAGCTCAACAATTATCCCAACCAAATTTTTTAAGCTACGCCAGAAATTAATGAGCAAGCCTCCGAGCACATTAATGAGAATGGCTTTGAATAATTTGACAGCTTTAGGGAACAACGTTTGCTGCCTTTCTTGTGAAAAACCAGATGACAAGATTACGCTCTTAAGGTTGTCACTTCAAAAAAAAGAAGAAGAATGCAACACACATATCAAGTGAGAGGTCTAGGGTTCATCCTCATGAGATTTGTTAGTTTCTGGTGATTTTTCTCTGAAGCCATCCCTGCTTTAATGTGAGCGGATTAAAAATTCTGTCGTGCTTGCCATGAAAAGATGAAAAGAAAATGAAAATAGGAGACAATGAGTGTAAGTTCAGGCATTTCGTTTATTGTCATTGACAAAAAAACCCGTGTCTACCTCTGAGGCTGTGTGGGGGACGATGATTCCTCTTTGGGTCAGGACATAGAAGTCTGATTCTGAGCCCTAATTATTTTAACTGTGAACAGTCCTCTTGGGGTCCATCTGGTATTTACATGTGTATTTCCACAGTGTGATTAATTTATCTTGTGACCGGACAGGCTTGACCTCGTGTTTTATGACACACAACATTAAAAACACTAATTATAATCATCATAAGTTATCTGACGAGGGTGGGAACACTTCAAAGTTCCTAAAAGTATCACATTTTCCCCTTCAGTGAATGTAAAGCTCAATCGCAGTAACATTTTTTTGATTTTTTTTCAGTCACCCTAAAAGATGATATTTTTTTTAGGCCTAACTCCTTGGTTGAATTCGGTTAGTCCAAATGTAGTCCTATTAAAGGGGTCGTGTCCTCACAATAAAAGCTGGAATGGTATTTTAGACATTCAGAATCTGTAATATTGGTGCAGGAAATTCAGCCTGGAGATGATGCAGCAGAGAGCAATTAGGTTGTTGCCCATATTGTCTGCAGTTTCAGAGCAGTGAATGTTCAATATAGGGTGCAGTAAATGTAAACACCACTTCTATCAATCAACACGAGTTCATGAATATACTGGATAAACCTCCTTTATTGGTTGTGTTTGAGTACGTTACCATATACATACATATTGTATTTTCTTTAAAACATAAGAGACATTTGCAAAAGAATGTTTAGACCCTAAGTTGTGCTGCGGAGAAAGCCCTGCAGATCTTAAAGTCAGAGGCTTGGCACATGAACACAAGTGTCCTGAGAGTTCACGTGCCGATTCTTGTTCCGTAAATCACACATGGACACGTAAATTAGACTACAGTTTATATGGATTAGGCCAATTCTGGGATGCTGAGGAGCAAGGCGTGGAGGCCGATCTGTTTGAACTGCAGAGGCATCGCAGGTCAGTCAAGGATGGCTCGATAGCCAGCTTAATATTGCAAAAGAGAACATGAATAAAACAAAGCTGATACGGGCTGTACAACTCCCTCCATCCATTACTAAGAGCGGTGGCGATGTGGTCTGCGAAACCATATACTTTTACAGCTGAGGAGCCTATTTGGGGAAGTTCAGATGCGTGTCATGTAAACCCAGTGACTCCGTGTTGATCTGGCTTAAATGAATCTGTCCGTCAGCCGGGGTCCTTGACCCGGGTTGCCTGACGAGGCCTCTCCTGAGGCTCAGCTACAGTGGTCCCAGACCAGCTGAGACAGTTGGCTGTCAGAGTTACCCTCATCAAAAATGCAAAAGCATTCAAAGTAGGAACACAGCTGGAACATCAGGAGATTGATGGCAACATGTGGGTTGGAAAACCAAATTTTTAAGTGGCCGCAATTAAAGGCAGATCTGCCTGTCAAAACATTTAGGAGAGCCAGGGGAGCTGAAAAGGCTAAACTTCTCGCAAAGCTCGATCAGTTCATACTCTGTGTGTTGTACGTGTGTGTGGGCAGATGGGTTGGAACAGATGCACCGGCTGATATTTAAATGTTGACAGTATGCCTAGCACTCCTGTTCTTCATCATTCTATCTTCATCTTATCTCACTCCTCCAGGCACACCGCATGAAATCGATGTGCACGCTCCTGTTCTGGAAATATCTGAGACACTCGAAACTTAGAAAACGTGAATACCCTTAATTCATTTTAACCCCCCTCTTTATTCACTCACTGCTTTGAATATGCAGCCACTCCTCTCACCGTTGTCCTTGTCGGTGTGTGAGTGAAGTGTCAGCGTTTTATCAGAAATCGTTGGGCTGATGGCCCGTCGCTGCACTTTGGGGACACAGTGAAGAGACGCGAGGCTCACCTTTGCCACCACTGACATTTTAATTTGTTACCGCTGGCTGTTCTGTTTCCATCAATAGTGCATCAATGCATCCGAACAAATGTCATGGGACACAGGAGGATTTCTGCCGTCAATATTATTGATAGACACCCATGATTAGGGCTTTACTGCTGCAGATGCAAAGAAAAAGCACCATCATTGAAAAATTTGGCTTTTACTCGTTTAATATCCATCAATATCCAAAAAAGGGGGAGAGAAAATCAGCTAGAATAAATCAATATAGTGAATATTTCTTTGTAATTCCACTTGGGACAAATTTCTAAGTTTATTTCATAGCTACAAGCAGCATTTGTGCAGGTAGCTGCATAAAGAGACGTGTGGTTTCACTGATCAAACATTCCATTCCTAAAATCTATTTTAGATAATGTCAACAAGATGAAGTGTTTGCAGGCAAGCTAGTGGCACTTTGTCGCGGCGCAGTGCGACGAGCTAAATGTTAAGAGCACTCCCGCGCTCATGATGAGAATGCTATTAGGCTGAAGTGTTCAGATCACAATAACATGGGTTCGCACACAGTCAAGTGTGTTAGAGATGATATTTACTGAGCCTGACAAGAATAACACTCATGTACAGTAACTGACCATAAATTGAAGTACTGTATAATCTCTGCCCAATGATGATAATCTTCATATGCATCAAATAAAAGTACCATCTTTTTTCAAAATCAGGTATTAGCTGAACTAAGAGTTATATTTGTTGAATGTGCTGTGCTGAAAGCACTCAGTGACATACACACGCAGACCTCTCCCTTTGCCCGGATGGTCATGGAGTCGTCATTGCGGCGTCCGACAGCACGTCCGAGACACCTCTCCCAGACATCAATACAGCTTTGGCACACCTTGGCTTGCGGTGCCCTCAGAGATTCTAGCGGTGTCCTGCACGTGTCAGCAGAAACAAAAGCCACTGTGTCAGGCTGCTGCTGCTCCCTCCCTCTCTCCTTCCTCCCTCGCTCCCTCCGAAGCCCTCTATACATCCCTCAATCCATGTGGTCCCAGGGGCAGCAGGTCAGTCCTAATTGTATGCTAATCAGACCAACACCACGTCTCTCTGACTGCTGACAATTAGTTTATATCAAGGTTTGGTAGCCAATGCAGGGGAGTAAACGGGGACGAGGCAGAGATGATAATAGGAGTTTTAGATTTGAACTTCCTTAAAGTCAGAACAAAGCAACAATTCTTTTTGAAACCGTTTTAACGAATTATTTGGGAAATGTTAATTTTGGGTGACTGGCATCATAAACTTGAGGTCTCCACCCACCACGACTGCAGTGTCCCTCCATTTCCCTCCACTCTTAAGGTACATTAAAGCGACTGGCCTCTCGCCGCCGATAAATCTGTTCAGACTCGCTGTTAAACCAAAACTGGCAGTTCTAAAACGCCTGAGTCGTTGATGACACAGAATGTGATGAATAAATCCCTCGCTGTGGGATGTGGGTTTGTAATAAGCCATTCTGTAGGGGTGTTATGTGTTGGTACGTGTGTGTAAATGTCGGCACATGTGTTAGTGCTTACGTGAGCACATGAATCTGTGAATCTGTTTTTTGCTTCTTTTTTGGAATCCATGATGAGAAAACCTCAAGGTCAGATGCAACCTGTTGAGAAAAAAATTATGAAAACACAAATTTGTTATTTAGGCTAATTACCACCAACATTTATTACCATCTTTTAACAAAGAACAGCTTTAGATTTTCACCTTCTAGACAGATCTGAGCTCTCCCACCCATCACTTCACCTGTTTGCCCTTATCTCATCTCTGACCCTGTCACGCTAACGGGGTCAGTGTAATCCTGCCATACATAATCTCTAGATTAATCCTTGCAATCCTTGTGATTAAATATAAAAAAAGAAAAAAAAATGGCCACGGCCTGATTTGAAAAGATGACGGTCCTTTTTGCAACACAACGATGAGGTCATCATTACGTTTAACTATTTTCAGTGCTCAGCCTGTCACGACGCGGATTGATCCAACATCTATTTAAGTCCGTGTTTATATTGGTGTTGCTGCAGAGGCAAGAAAAATGGTGACCAAAGTCGACCGACGCCCTTGAAAATAAAAGGATGAACTTTAGTCACATGTGGAAATAATAAAGGCTTCCCAGTAAGAGGGCCTTCCTTCATCCAGCAGCTACAAACAAGGTCATAAACATCATCTGCATGAACGCACATGCGCACACACACCTACACACACACACACACACACACACACACTCTTTGTCACATGCAGTCAGAATCATCTTCTGTGGTCATCGCTGTGCGGCTCCTGTGAGGATGGCGGCGGGCCAGACCCCACATGCGCTGGAGGTCGACAGACCCGGACTCCGAAGGGATGTCAGGAAGGAGCGACGCGCTCCCATTAGGAGTGCCTGGATTCCCCGCTGACAACGCCATTCCAGATCGATCCTGCAAGGACAACGCATCGGCTCTGAGAGAGAGATGAAAACGGCTCCTGTGATCGGGGCCGCTGATGAGTTCCCACCACAACGCCCTGGCGGAGGTGACCTTTCTGGGTGTGACCCCGTCTGAAATTCCTGCCCTAGAGAGATTACCAAGACATTAAAATGTCTTTTTCAACTTATAAATATTGGGGATAAGGACAATTGTGAAGTGTATTTCAGATTTCGACATCAAAAATTGGGGACGCTTCTGCTGACTCTCTTTTCCTCATTGGTGGCTTTTACAGCCCTCACTAGAAACTTACACTGATAAAGTTTGCGGGGGAAAAAACACTGAAGCGCTCCACCTTCTTCACAAACACTGCGAAACTCACGGTCGCGTATCAGCCCGGCGTTTGTCACAGACCTCTTTAGTCGGGAAACTTGAGCTGCGAGGAAGATAACAAACTGTAAGACTTCCGCTTCTCTTTTTTCACACACTTATGAGAATCCGATCCGCGCTGCACCGGCCTTCTTCCTCCCCTCTGTTGTGCACTCTTTCAGTGGGAATAGAACGAGCAAAAAATGTAGAAAGATGCTGAAAGAGAGGATTGTGTCACATCAAGATGAGTTGGTGAGTGCAGCAAGAGGCAGAAATGTTGGAGCGTAGGGAAGCACAATTGGGGATGATTTTTTCTTTTATGAGGGGGCGCTAGGGAGGCGTGATCCCGAAGAGACAGAGAGGTTTGAGATGAGGAGTTAAAAAAAAAAAAATAGAGACGGTGAAGTTTAAATGTAACAGAAAACAGAAACGCTGCAAGGAAGGGGGGGGAGGGGGGGGGACCCTCATGTGAAGACAAACCTGCATAATTCATGTTCTGCTCCTTTTAGAAACAGCGGCTTCATCAGGACACGGCCGCTTGACTGTAGCAACACGCAGGGGGTGACACAGTGGAAGTGTGTGTGTGTGTGTGTGTGTGTGTGTGTGTGCTGCTCTGAACTCAGCTTTTGTTGGAATCTATGTTAGCTGTGCAGATTCTCTGTGGATGGATTTTTTACAGGGTCAGTCTGTCATGCATCTCAGCACACAGATGTTTGTCAGCAACCATGTGGGTGCGTATGCCCATGGTGTGTGTGCGTGTGTTTGTGTGCAACTCAAGAAGTGTAGCTGGTGCCTTCACCTTGCTCTGCTCTTCACCCCCACTCTCCCTCACTCCACTCTAGGCCATTAGAGCTCCCGGAGGCCCGCAGAGGCTTCTCGTCTGTGTCCGCTTTCATGTGTCAGTGAGTGGGCTCAAAGCATGTGTGTACGTGCATGTGTACATGCGCTGCAGTGCACAGATGAACTGTATGTTTCTAAAGCCAAGAATGGAAGTATGCGGCGATTCGGGCCACGTATGACCTTATGCTCTGACTTACACAATCGGAGTGCAAATAAAGACATTTTTTGTGTTCTTGCTTGAAAAATATGTGTGTGTGTGTGTGTGTTTTTTGTGTGAGCAGTTACTTTTGTATGCACATGTGGGTACCTGGAAACAGAATCAGGTAGGGTTGTGAGAAGACCCAACAGGCATCATGGGCCTGATCAAAGCTCCGCTCTTCTACAGCACACTCATCTTAGGCTTTACTGTGGAATTAACACACCGAGAACAAACATTGTTGCAAAAAAACAAATATTTTTAGAGGAGGCTGCACTCCTACCCACTCATCTCATAATCAATATTTAAAATGTGACGTTGTCGGTCTTTACAGGGACAAAAAGAGGGAGGGGGGAACGTAAAGAGCAAAAAACTAGGCATTATCTCTGCTGGAAAGAGCAATAAATCAATCACAGCAATCTGAAATATATACAACAAATGGGATCAGAGGAAAATAGTGGGAAATATTTCCAGTGGTTGTGAGCTTTTAGCAACAGAACATCTTCTAATCTGAATCAGAACCCAAAATACACAAAGCTGAACATGTTTATGCTGCATGAACACCATTGAACAAACTTCTAAATGAACTTGAATACATGGGCTATAAACCTATTGTATAACATTCTGTAGTTCAGAGAGAAATTATTAAATGCGCCATAAGAGTTTAGATTTGAGGCTGTGGCATCTTTGAACCTGTTTACTTATTTATTATCTCTCGTGAGGCCGGTGGAATTAAGATTTTATTGTATTGTCTTTATTAAAATACAGCTTGTAAAAATCTAGAAATGTTAATAAAAACATGATAATGTTCTTAAAGTTTACACTTTCCATCTCAAAACACTCTCCTAGAAAAAACCTCAACTGCACAAAAAAAAAAACCAAAATAAGAAAAAACTGTCTCACAAACACTGTTGGCTTACTCGTAGTGCAATAGTTCACCCCAGGGTATTAAATATGTATTTTGAAGGTTGTTTGGGTTTTAATGTTAATTCAGCAGAATGGCTTGATGAGTCTTTGTGGGAGCCTTCCTTTTACTCAGGATTATGTCTCGCCCAAAAGCTCACATTAGACTGGACCTCTGAGTTTTGATCTGAAAACGGATTATAGGATATTTACCACCGTTGCCCTCTCACCCTTCTAACATGCTGTACCGCCTGTGTGTGTGTGCAGCTGAGGTACATGGGAGAATACACAGCGGCCCCCCTCTGAGTGAGCACGCAGCACCCATAAAAATTAACTCCAGTCCGCCAAACAAGCACCGTTTTTGATTCTCGCTAATTATAAAATGGTTAAACATTCCATGCGTGTTCCTCCACTGCTTTATTTATTTATTTATTTATTTATTTATTTTTTTATTTTTTTTGAAGCTGCCGCAGTGCTTCACCGACCCTCGGATAAGGCTCGTCAATTAGAGCAGGCCGAAGCACGGCATGTTAATTCGCAGTAAAATATTCCTCCTCCAGTGATAATTAGGTGCTAGCTGTGGTTGAGGAGCGGTTCGCCAGGCGAGAGCATAGTGTGCTGCATAGCGGTCCCTCGGTATCGTTTGGATGACCAAAGCAGCCGCGATAACAGGGAATTATTTTAATTAACTGGTGCCGCCTTCTGCAGATAATGAGCCTAGTTGAATCGAACCGACATCTTGCTGCAGCATGCACACTCTCTGTTCCAGAACTGCAGATCACCCAGTCTAACAAAAAAAGCAAAATGTAAATTACATAGTGAATTGGTTAAGACGGCACAGTTACACAAGCGTGCGCACTGAGATTTGAGAATGTGTGCAAAAGTGAAAATATGCAGTGTTCATTAAAAGGGAACGATTCGGTCACTGGAGAATAGTTAACATCTGCAAATACCTCGTCATCAACGCAATAAACATCCACCCTTTTAAGAGTTTAGTTTGAAATTTGAAGGCTATGACAATAACAGCCAGTTTACTGACCACAGAGGACAACAGCTTTTTAATCAAGTCTTTTCATTTACTTATAGAAAACATAATGATGAATTTCCTCTGAAAATGTGGGAGGAGGACAGTTTCTTTTTTTTTCCCACTCCCTTGCTCTCCTAACTGAGTCAGAGTGAGAAAAGAGGAGGCTGTGAAACTCTGCCCAGTTTTCTGTACAGAGCAGCAGAGGAGGCAGAAAAAACAGGAATTGGCCCTCGTCACAGTTATTACACTTTGGTTGTATAACAGCATCATTTTTCCTGGTCTGATAAACATTCATCTCCAACATCTGAACCACCTGCACTCTCGGAGCTGCCGGCTACAGATATCACATCTCAAACATGCCTCAGATTATGACGACAATCAAAAAAGTGACTTAAGTCGTAAACCTCTCCATACCATGATGATATATATATACATATGTGTATAAAAGGCACATATGGAAAGGCAAATGTGCATCTCCTGTCTCATATTTACTCAGAAGCTGAACTTTAAATTAGTTAGTGCAGCTCACTCATTAGCCTGTTCAAATCCACCTCTTTGCATCAGCTAAAGTGCACCAGTCCATCGCATCTGCACATCACACATCTTCATTAATACTTAGCCTCTCATCTTGAAATCAAGTGGAGCTGGCGGCGACCGTCAAGGTCACTGGATGAGAGCTGGAGGTGTGTGAGGTGTGATGCGAATTCGCTGCCTGGATTGATTCTTTCCATGTGTTCTAGTGATGAAGCTCTAACAGATTTAGAGGATAGTCAGGTCGCTGTCGCATGAGTGCCAAGGATGCAGGTGCACGGGGAAATAAGACTGTCGGTACACAATGCTCCCGCAGTGAGAGACGCTTCTGCGTTTCCGGCAGAATTTCTTTGCAAGTAGAGAAAAACAACCAAGCTCATCAATTTTACAGCCTTTTCATTTAGAATGTACTTTTTATTTAATTTGTTAACACTTTGGCATTAAAAAGATTCTTTATTTTCTTCTGATTTTTTTATTTCATGATGACACAACCGGGAATAATTTAGAAGATACTTTTAACATTTATTGTAAATAAAATACGTCACTATTTATTATTCAGGTTTGACGTGAAATCTTATCGACCCTAATTAAAGACACATTTTGTCGTGTCACATGTGCAAATAAAGATTGATGACACATTTAATTGATTTGAGAAGAATCTGACCACTAAATATTAAAATATTTTTTCCAAGTTAAACTAGTAAAATAAAAGGTCTTCAGGGGTTAAATACCACAAGGAAGAAATAGGGACCGATATATAACAAAGGGATGGAAAAAACTGTTTTTCAACCTAAAAAATGGGGGCAGTGAAATAAAGGACGGTGGTATTTTCCTGGTCACACCCCCATAAATCAGACTTTGCAACCAGAAACTCATTTTGGATTTGAGCAACTCTTTACTCTGTATGATTGAGCAAGTCGCTGCACATGTGTGACACAGCAGCGCCGAGCTAATGAGATCCAGCAACGCTGGAATTCCCCGTTTCCGCCCTCCTCTCCTTACGACCAACCCTTTGACCCTTCATCCGACTTTATTAAAATCCTGAACAGGAGGCAGCACTGAAAAATGAGCTCAAGTCAATCTGAGTTTTCGATGGACGTGGCTTCATGAAGGGGAGGCGACCTATGAAATTCAGCCTTGTTTTGAAATACATCCACCCTGTGTTGGAATGGAATGGACGGAACACACCCAAACACATTCACAAGAGTGAGAAAGAAACTGGATGCATTTTCTGGGAATGTTTGCTTATTGTGCTGTTTATTCTCAGTCTTTGCCCAAAACAAAGCTTTGGCAGCGCAGAACGCTCAGATTTACTAGATTACAACTGAATAAATAGTCGGCCACGCAAAATAATAATGGAAGTATGAAAATGATACACTTCAAATGAGGTAAATCAACAAAGCTTCTCAGTGTGCGCTGCCAAATCACACAGTGGGCCCACCAGATGACAGCGCTTAGAAAGCAAGGCAAACACGGCGCTGGTTCTAATCAAAGGGCTCCTGCTGCCTCCGACTGGTTCTAATGAGGAATTAGAAAAAAAGGACAAACAAACAAATTCTGATTTTGTTGTCGTCCTGCATCGGTTCCCACCTCAGCACTCATCAAAGACCCCCTAATCTGAAGGATGGGAGCTTTCTTCACCTACTTTAGGAACAGCAACATCTTCTCCGCTGTTTTATTTTGCTTGCAGTGCTTTGGCGTCGATTCGTTCCTTTTTTTTTTTTTCCATTTTTTCCATCGTTTTCTGTTTTCGACTGGCCAGCCTATTAGCGGTGGCTCACAGAACAGCGGGGAGTTTGTGTTCCTTGTCATTAAGGTGCTTTGCTGGGTCATTAGCGGCGAAGCAGAACCACAGCACAAGGAGTGAGCAGTACATGAAAACACATACATGCACACACACCGAAGAGGCGTGGGAGACCCACACTGCTCTGTCCACAGCCGCGTTCTACAGATGATTAAAGCCAACAGTAACAGAAACATGCATACAATAGCACACAGTCCAGCAAGAATAAACCACTTTTGATCAGAAAGCTGTGATACTGCAGCAGAAACTGCGATGCAACTTTGTGACAAACTGTAAAACACACAACTTCAGACAACAAACGATAGTATTTAAAATGAAAAAAACAAAACAAACAAAAAAAACTTCTCACCAATCCACTGGCTGCTTTTTCTTCTCACCCCCTTATTAGTCAGGCACATTAGCTTTCTTTTAGTGTCAAAGAAAAGAGCGCCTGCGGCAAAGTGACCTTCTGGGGCTGGAGGGTGGCCGGGGGAATTCTCTCACAGCGCT
>CAAE01014533.1:253421-286702 GCA_000180735.1 Tetraodon nigroviridis | reverse complement strand
TCGTAATATCACCCAACACATCATTTACACATCATTATAACGACTTCTGAGCCGCTCAGTCCGAAAGCAGCAAAGCTGGATCATGGGTTTTCTATTTACCGGTTGAGCTTTAACACTTTTTTTTTTATTTTGTGAGGGGGAAATCCATTATTAGTTCACATAAATTATAGAGTCGTGCCTTTTAACCAGTTACAACTACTTCACCTCTCTATACTTTCACTTTAATAATTTTTTGTTGTCTTAAGTGCAGAAGAAAAACCTGTGGAAAAGCAAACCTTTCCCTTCTGGACAATGTCACGTTCTCCTCTCGGTGAAATGGATAGGCTCTGTACGCTGATAGATAAGTAAGCGCCGTGCACAGGTGACAGAGAGGGGTCAGCGTGAAGGAAGAACCTCTGGGTGGGACGAGTACACGCTTATATGAGCAAATCAATGCGCCAGAGCGTTGCCATCGATCCTGCTGGATTTATCCCAACCAAAGTCAACACTGTGCGTTCGTCTGAAGAAGAGACTCTGCCCTCTTTGCCCGGAGAGCAGTGGGAAAAATCTGATTCTCTCCTTTACAGCTCATTTATGTTAAGGTTCATCGCTGCAGCAAGAGAGACAAAGACCCAAACGCTGGACTCAGTGTTTGCAAATTCACTCACCAAAAAGTTACAAACAAAGACGGAAAGATGGCCGTGGGAAAGGCTAGAGGGAAAAACTCAAGGTGTATATGGCAAACGGTCTTTTTACGGTAAATAGAAGCTAAAGGTGCCCTTGAGAAGGTACACAGAATCAGCTATAACAAGAAAGTCCAGAGGGGGAAAAAAAAAAAGCACCAAGAGAATCAGGACTCACAGAGAAGCAGCGTTGTTGTTGGCTCGGTGTTGCTGTTGATCTGGCATCAGGTAAAGGCAGGAAGAGAGCCTAACGCTGGTCCGTTGACGAGGGAATGGGAAGCAGGGTGAGGAGAGTGAACAGGTGACGCTAATCAACTCTGGTACTGCCTGCTGTGGCTGAGGAGCTGAAGAGTGCCTGAAAGAGAAGAAAAGAAAAATCATAGTAAGCACAGAAAATTACATGTTTATCTCTGGAAACATTAACATTTCATATTTCAACTTCCAGTATATATTAAGAAGGCATCTCCTTAATTTTAGGTCGATGTAATGATTATTAAAATATACCAGTGAAGTCTGCCATAAAGAGGAGAGAGTCAATAAAAGTTTAAAATGTTAAACCACAGTTTCTTAATGCGCCTTCGACATTAAATTTCATTTTGAAGTTTGACTGACTTTCATATTCTATCCTCAAGAGCAAGGAATGGGAGATTTTTGAAAAAGTAATGACATTTTATATAAGATTTCAAAATATTAGATAGTAGCATCCCACAAAATATGAGGAAAATTAAGAAAAAGTTTGTTTTTAATTGAAAGTCAACCCAAGTTTGACTTGTACTGTATATGGCCCTATTTAAAGGGGTGGAAGGACCATTGGGAACTGGCATTTTAAAGTCATAAACTCTGTAAAAGACAAAAGTCTGAATTTTTAGGTTTTCAAACCAAACATTTCAATTTTGAACATAAGAAACTCTTCAGACTTCTCTTTTATACAATAATTTTAAGTTATCTGTCTTGACTAATCTTTTCAGAGCACGGTGGCCAACAGCTGATGGCTGGGCTCTCCCTCAGAGATAGAGTGGGGATCTCTCCCATCCGGGACACACTTCTATGACTGTCGGCTGGCCTGGGAACACCTTGAGACCCCCCCAGAAGAGCTGGATGAAGTGGCCGGGGTGAGGGAAGCCTGGGTTTCCCTGGAGAGGCAGGATTCATTCGTGGATCTAAAAGTTCTGCTGACAAAGTAAGGATGTTTCTGAAAAATGTTTAGCTTATTCTTCCAACTTTATAGGACTGTTTACAGGTTAGGAACTGGTTTGTCCTGGATGTCCTTTAAAAAAACGTTCACATTTTCACTTTACTTACGTTTTAACTTTCCTCTTCCTCACGCACATATTAAGGGGAAGGAAAGTCGACACATGTCTGTGTTTATTTTTGTGAATTGAAAATATATAACATTTTCTTCAAGGATGCATGAGTGTTGCTGGCTATTCTCTGTTGTAGATATCATTTAAAAAACGAGCATTGAAAGCTCGCTTCCTCTCTAAAAATGGACTGATGCGTAATGTAATGAAACAAACCTTTTAGGTTAGATTTCCGCTCATTACAGCTTACTTCTTTTGGAATGTTTTTAATATTTAAACCCTGGCGCCTGTGCCCAGCTGTTTAGCCTCAGCTTCCGAACTTCCGGAGCTGAGGTGTTTTTGGGATGCAAAATTAAAACATGGCTGACAGACATGTGGGATATAAAACAAAGCTGACTTTGGACATTAGTATTTTTTTTTAGTTTTGTAAAAGAAAAAGTGTTAAATGATGGTGAGAGGAATGGTTTGGAAGAATGAAGTGAAATTTGTGCATTTCAAGGTCACTTCAAGGTTATTTCTGGTTTCCCTTGTGGGCAAACACCTGATGTAAGTGAAAAGAGCATCAATCCCAAGGTAGGACCACTAACTAGGAGTTGCTAGGAGACCTAGCAGCTTGTGTGTGTTCTTGTACGTGTGTGTGTGGGGTTGGGTGTGTGTCTTTAATCCCTTTCTGGAAGACCCATCTGTTTGTTTAAAGAACATCATATGATCACAGTGACAGGTGTTCCATCATTCCAGAAACTTGCTCACCAAAAAGATTATTAAACATGACAGAAACATTCCCACTGTCAGGACGTTTGACAGATAGCCATTAGCATTTATCCCACCAGATCTCAGGAAATTGGAAAACATTAGATATATTAAAACACTGTCCGTTCCCATCTGATTAGCATTTAACTGGAGTTAATACCTTCAGAATTAATGCAGCACACCAGAGATAATATCTTTTATTACAGTCCATGTCCTTGCATGAAGACGCGTGGTTAGGGTCAGGGTTGACGCTTTCGGGTACTTTTTGCTATGGTAACAATTGAGCAGGCAGGCAGCTTGTGCTTTAAAATCCAAATACTAAATGTGATTGCACTATATTAACGTGTCAGGGTTTTTTTTGTTTGTTTGTTTTTTTGCATTACACTAACCTAATCAATAGAAGTAGTCAGGAAGAAAGAAAAGGGGGTACAAAGATGAGGCTGGTCCTGAACTTTGTCCAAACCATGCATGCTGCCACAATAAAGGGATTTTTTTGTTTGTTTGTTTTAATTATTTTACCAAGGTCTGCCAGGCAGGCAAATCTGACAGTTCTAAACTCTGCCAATACGCAAACACAGACCGAACCTGTAAAGGCTCACCGTTTTCATTCTGCCCTATAATTTGCACAACTTTCCAGCAGAGCGATTAACCATTCAGCAAAATCCCCCACCCTTATGTAATATTCACCGATTACAATCGAGTCCGATTTAGGGGCGTCTAATTTTACCCAACCTGGTTATGTCACCAACATTCCTGTTGCAGGAAATGAATGTGGCAGCACGAGTGTGTGCAGGTCTATTAGCCAGGACAGGCTGTTCTATTGTTATTGATGCTGTTATTTAGTTAGATATAATTGGATTGTAAAAACACTACATCACTCATTTATCATTTTGAGAGGTGACATTTCTATCAGGTTATTGACGCACATTGGAGTGGATACAGTAAAGTGTAAATGTATAATGAGATGTCGAAACTGTGAGGCTGAATATGACTGTGATGTTTTGTGCGGATGTGTAATCTTTGTCCATTTGTGTGATAAAGCCTCGCGGCACATTCGCGCTAAGTCATGTTTTCATGATGGCTGACGCTCTCTGGCCATCTCTGAATTGCTAATGAACCTCAGCCTCTCATCGTTCACATCTTTCCACAGAGATGAAGAGTTTGCCGCCCAGGGTCTGCAAACTCCCGCTAAATGAGAAATTTAAAGCGATGCATTTGTTTTTCAGCAGCAAAACTCTTCTTTGGTTCAGATGCGTTGATTCAAGCCAGCTCTGTTTTAACAGCGTCTTATTTACACTGCTGCACCGTTTGAGCGGCAAACAAATTGGTTAAAGTAAAAGAGATGCAAAAAGGAGCAGAAAAGCCGGACAAGGACAAGTTATTGATTTCAGATGTGCTGTCAGTGTTTCATACAGACGTTCATAACGTCCCCTGCCTTTTGCATGCTGCCCTGTTTCGCCTGGTGGACCTTTCCACCCATGTGTTTTCCCCCCTCACCTCTGTGGGGTAAACTGTACCCTCATGACTTGTTCCAGAAGGAATCGGGACATCTGCTCCTGCACTTGTGCATAAAAAATAGATGTCTCAGCTGTTTTAGTAGTTTCCAAAATTAAATGCAGGGGCATTGAGTTGTGTCAACATGGCCACAAATCAGCTTTGATGATGCTAGAAAGCAAACCACGACGTCGACTGGTTTCTGTTAAAAACACTTTAAATTCCCCCAGTCAAGGGCCGTTGCAGAGTTGTACCTGGGCTTTCCTTTAAGTCGAGCAGGCTGCTCATCGGACCCGAGGGGAAACACCTTGGAGCAGACAGAGGAAGCTGCACCGCTCCGGCAGCAGGGCTCCGGCTCCAGCATAAAGGCTCAGATAGTGATTGAAAGTGATGGTAAAAGGATTTAGACCAGGCATTAACACAGAAAAAAAAAAAAAAAGAGAGAGAGAGAGAGAGAGAGAGATGGTGCGTCGGTTCGTGCGCGAGAGAGGTCAGGTAGGGCGGGCTGTCTCTCTCTCTCTCTCTATATATATATATCTTATATGTCTCTCTCTCTATATATATATTTTCTCTCTCTCTCTCTCTCTCTCTCTCTCTCTCTCTCTCTCTCTCTCTCTCTCGCGACCCCCCCTCCCTCTCTCTCTCTCTTTTTTTTTTTCTCTCTCTTTTTTCTTCCTCAATTTCTACTCACACTTCTCTCCCTTTTATTTCTATATAACTTCTCACTCCCACGCTCTCTATGTTGATGGCGTCTGGTGGTGTCTGAGCGCCTCTGAGGGCGTCAAAGGCCATTTGATAGCTCTGAGTGTCATCTGTCTCTGTCTCTCTGTGTCTCTATGTCTCTCTCTCTCTCTCTCTCTCTCTCTCTCTCTCTCTCTCTCTGCCCTTGAGCATCCCGAGTAAACCCGAGCTTGTAAAGTAGGAAGCGGAGGCGGAGAGGGGGGAGAAGAAGGGCGGCCACAAGCCTCTTCTCTAAGTCAATATTTTATACTTTTGATACCCCCTTTTACGCTGGATTTTTGTCCTCTTTTCCGCCGGTCCTTTCCAAATGTAGGACACCGACAGTGCGCAGCGATCCTCGGTGCGATAAAAAAAAAAGTATCCGGCAGCAGGCACAAACAAACAGCGAGCCGGGCAGGCACAGAGCGGGAGTACAGTGAGGACCGCGGCGGTGGAACAGTTGAGTGGAGGATCTGAGGGGATTTCTCTCTCTGCTTGTTAATATCGTTGTTTTGTCCTAAGTACGGGGTGCACCCGCACCCTCCTGCTGCGCCGAAGTGTTGACCTATCTCCTGCATCCATGTGAGCAGTAAGTGTTTAATGAATAACAAGCAGATTTGTTTTTGGTTTTGTTTTCATTATTATGATAGTATTACTATAAATATTATCTGTTGCTGTTTTCTGCAACCAGACACCATTCTGAAGAAAGTGAAAAGACTTTTGCGTGTTTTGGCACATTTACGGGACACAAATGCTGAATTGATCTATGACTATTAAGCAGTCACAGTGCGTGTGCGGGGGAGGACGACTCTGCGCTTTGGGAGAGTGGAAACTGACACACCCCTGCTAGATAGCGTCAGTGAATTCACTTGTCAAACTGTCTGCGGGGCCGTGCGGGGCAGGTGCAGTCGGACCGGGCTGCTGTCAGTGGGATCATGAGCGGAGCGCACGTTCTCCAGTAGGGTTTTCAGTTCAAAATTTGATAAAGTGGTAACATTTTTTCTAACCCGAGTACAATTTCAGTACTCTATGATGATATTGATAATATTTTTTTTTTTAAACTTTAGCGTTTTTTGGTTATTTTATCTTGCATTTGAGTGACTGGAGCAATAACAACTTTTACGCACGGACACCGGCACCAGCACGTGTTTTTACGCATGTGATTATTTCGTCGCGCCGTGCCTGTGCAACTCTTCCTGCGAATTTATTTTAGTTTGCCTTTGCTCTGACATCTGTCAAACATCAGATTCTTCAGATCCGACTGTGTTTAGGGTGCTTATCAACACTAAATAACGACATAATCTCGTTCGCTAAAATTTATAGGTTGTATTTGGAGAGAATATACAGATCGTTGCACAGATGTAAAGATTTGACACTAAATCTCCTGAATTCTTTCTCTTTTCGCTCTAGGACAGTCACACCCGTTCCAAATCAGCCAATGGATGCTGAAGAGGCAGCAACTTCGTCCCCACTCTTCGTGACTATCCACCGTTTCCCGTCCGGGACTTTCTGAGACATGGATCCGCTTTAACTTTTTTTCCATCCGACACCCAGCAGCACTATGGTCAAACTGAATGCTAAAATTAATCTCCGTCACATCCGCCTCTCCATTCACCGTCCATCTTCCTCAAGAAACCAGCCGTCAAAACAAGAAAGCGCCCGTTCTGCGGCTCTCAGGGGTCCATCAATATCTGTGAAGAGACACTGAGCGTAGGTTCCGGAACAGTTGTTCCCAGCATTTATGAGCTTGGGAGCGAGTTGTCTCTCATCCATCTTGACAATCTATATCAGAGCAGTATGGTTGTAGGGACTTCCACTCTTGTGATCATATGCGCTTCACCTCTCCGCTGAGCTCCGTGACCCCATCACCCCGCGCCGAAACCCGCTCCAAACACCCTCCCAGGTTGCCATGCCCCTCCAGACAGTGTTTCTGCTACTGCTGCACTGCTTGGCCTTCGCCCTGGGCCAGTACGAACTGTGCAAGTCCCTGGTGAGCACGGACGAGGGCTCGGTTTGGGAGCAGTACGCCTGCCAGCCGAAATCCGCGTTAATGAAAGACTACATGCGAATTAAGGTCGATCCTCCCGGAATCACCTGTGGGAATCCTCCGGAAAGGTTTTGCACTTTGGTAAGTTTTTATCAGGTCTTCTTTTGCATATTTAATTTAAAAACACGAGTGCTGACATGAGCGTCAAGTTTGTTGCAGAAATTTTCTTGTAAAAACTAATTTCTAGCTAATATAGAAATATTGAAAGCAGTATGCCTAACAATAAATTACCTGGCATGGATTGCTCTTGTAACTCCAAATAATAATATTTTAAAAAACAAAACAAAACAAAAAAAAAACAGGACTTTAGTTACAAGGACAGCAAAGGTTAAAAAAAAATCACAGTAACATTTAACACACATTGGCCCACAGGTTTGTTCTCATCACTGCTAATGCCAGTGTAATACTTTGAAATCAGGGTTATAAAATCATTGTAATCCGTAAGAAGACAGCAATTAAGCCCCCTTTCTCCTTCCTCATGTCTCTATCCATCTCCTCGCTTTTCCAGCCAAAAAATCTGATATTAACTCGTAAAATCTGCCTTGGTGTGAGACAGCCGGGTCCTTCTCTCTGTGACCGCTCCGAGCTGGCCACAAGCGAAGGTGCCAGACCTGAGTCTGCAGCCATGAGTCAAACTCTCACAACATTTGTTAGCCAGAATGTCCTCATCGCATTACAGACTCTGCTAAATCTGCATTTGCATCCTGCATGACAGAAAGGCTTCATCACCTGATAATTTTACAAACCACCCCGTCTTCCTTGCTTCCTCCTAATGAAACTAAGAGTGCTTAGGTAGGGGTCATTTAACAAGAGCAGGAAAGGATAGTGTGCTGTTTGGATATCTAATGGTTAATGATTTGTTTAATGTAGAAGTAGCGGAAACCACTGTTGTCTCGAGAAAGCCTCTCCAATGTCATGTCTTGAGATTAACAGAGGGGGAAGACAGCGTTGCTGCCATAACGTATTGACGTCTGCCCCCTAATGGCCCCGGACTGGAAACTTCTATAACTATGTTTCTGAGTGAGAGATGATGAAATATTGATGGGTTCCTTAATGGGCTTTACAAGGGTTGCTTGCTCCATTCCAAAGACCCAGAGTGCGCTGCCAGAGCCATGGAGAAAGAGAGCAGCTCGGGGCCGGACCGGAAGGATTCGGGTCTTAGTCAGCACTTTCACATGGGGCTGGGTGTCTTTAATGGAAACTTTTGGTTCCTTTCAGGCCATCCCTGATCGTGAAGACTGCAGGCCCCCTGGTGGGACTTAAGGGCCAAAAAACTGAGTGATTAAAGTTTTCTTCAGAAATGAGAGATGTCACAGAGTAGATTTGGTACCTAAGTAATTATTTGACTTGTTTTTTTATCTGCTAGGGCCAGTGTTTTAAATTGCAGCCACCAAAGTGTGTTTTTGGGAGAGTGTGAACTCCAAAATGCAATTTAATCCATCTGTACACATCGCAGCAGGGAATCGAGCCGAGTTAGTCTCCTCTCCTCTTCACCTGAACCCAGCTACAAGGTGTTTGTTGGTTTACACATCATTTGTTCTCATATTCCTCCCCCCTCACAGATTGGGCAGCTTTACAGAAAAGACGGTTTCTCATCTATTTGGTGTACGTTTACATCGAACCGTTTAGCGGTCTCACAAGTCGATGGAAAGTCAGGGCACAGGATGAAAAGAAAAGACTGCATCACCCAGTCTGCTTAGCTGCTCATTCTTAATAGGACCATAGACACTGTGGAAGATGCAAAAAATGCCTTCCCTCTTCTCAGAGTAGAGTGTATTTCTAAAAACTATGCAAAAATTTGCTGTTTTGGGAGAGTTTGATGTGGAAATATATTGGAGCTTTCCCCGCTCGCTTTGGTTTACATTAGATTTTGGTCTCTCCACAGGGACCCATGTTTTTTCCAGCTCTATTTATCGCTCCTGTTTTCTGGGAACGGATCATCCTTTCTCCTCAGCCAAACAGGCAAGCTCATTGGCTCCCTTCGACGTGGAGCGCCTCCAACAACACAAGGAAGCTGCTACTGTCACTAGTGGCACTAGGACTTCAGGAGTTTCTTTGTAGTTTCTCAGGATGGTCGTTTTTGTGGAATCGTACTGTAGCTGGCTGCTGAGGAAAGTGGATTGAGACGCTTGGGGGGGGGCGGTGAGGCGGAGGCGGTGGGCATGTTGCAGCGGGGGATGGCTAATGATGAGAGAGCGGTGAGGAAGATCTAAGCTTAGCTAAGCAGAAAGATGGAATCGCACTACAGTTCCACCATAGTAGACGCAGTGTGTCCGTATGAAACTGCTGCATTAAACAAGCTTTTGCAGCACTCTGGTGTTTGATATTCTCACTCTTACCCCAAACCTTCAATCAAATTTCTCCTGGGAGTGAGAACAGACACCAACTAAATGCAAAGGTGAGCATGTGTATGTGCACAGGAATGCACGATGTGGTGTCTGTTAGAGTGTGCGTGATGCAATTAGGATGAAAGTGCCAAAATTTTATATTTTGACGAGACAACACAACCAAAAATGATCCTCACCTTCCTGATTCTCGACGCAATTGCCTGTATTAGAAGGTAGATATCGGCCGGCACTAAAAATAGACATGACAGAAGAGAGAGAGAGGCTGCGCACAGGAAAAGGGGAGCATGCAGAAATAAGAGGAAGATGGCAGCTGGTAGCGTACTCAGTGCTTCCCAGACTGGGCCTATGGCCATACTCCGTTTTCCCTGCCCAGCGCTGTCCTGCGAGGCCGGGTGAACCTGCCCTGCACAGCGGAGGACTGTGGAGGTGCCACGTCCAGCTGGGGTGAAGCCCATCGCTGATGCTCCTCCTTGGGGTACGAGCATGGCCAGGTGGCCATGGTGCTAATAATACACTCTCCGAGGTAAATATGGGCACGGCGTGGGCAGGCCTAACGGAGCGGGACATAATTAACGAAGGGACCAGAAAGAGTCAAACAAACAGTGATGGAGAGCATGAATGTAGCAAAATAGGAGGCGGGGGTGGAATGATGATGTAATCTACAATTTGCTTTTCCATTAGAAAAGCGTTGAAAGTGATCCGAGTGTGTTTAGATGTGTTGGCAGAACAGGAGGATGGTTCTAAGTGAGACTTATCCCTCATTGAGGCGATGCTAAGAGGGATTGGCTGCAGGGGCTTAGACAGCTTGAGGTGAACTTAACAACTCGCCTCCTCTCACCAGTCAGGATCTGCAGAACAGCAGCTGGATTGTGGACAAAGTGTCAGAGTGCTGTCATGCATGTGTGAAAGACTGGCTGCAACATCTGAGCCTTATTTCATGGGGAACTTGTTTTCTTGGTCAAAATGATCACGCAGAGTCCATAACTGCGTTTTCAGCCAGAGCAGTTGTCACATTTAAAACATTTAGGTCTGTTTATGATGATATTTGTCCTCTGCATAATAAAACTTACAATACGATGATGATGAACGATCAGGCATACAGGGAAGACAGCAGCAGGAAATGCAGAAAACAGCATACATAGCAATCAAATAGATGGAAAGATTTTTAAATGGATGATTTCTGTGCTTCAGCATGATTCGATAGTTTCAGCTTTGATGGAAATGTCAATCTCATGTAGTGAATTTACCGGAATCAGCAGCTTTTTAAGAAACTCTAAAATGACATCATCTCTGTTACCGGCGACATCTCAGCCATCTTTAAGCCCTAAATCCTTTTCCAGCTTGTCTGTCCCTCTTTATCCGCCTCTGTACGGTTGGTTTAGATTTAATAACGGCCATCAATAAAACATAATGGTTTTTACCTGGATTCACTGCATCAGTGCACTTCCAGAGCACAGCAGCTTTCTCTCTGCGGCCTGTTCCTCCTTCAGAGAATATGCTCTATGTATTGCCCACATTTCTTTTTAGAACTTTTTCAGGTACATGCTCTCTCTCTTTTGCTCTCTCCTCCTCTCTCTCTCTCCAGTTCAGTAAACATTTTAGCTTTGGCACGCACACCCACCTACATGAATATGCATGCATGCAAGTAATCAATGTTTCTGGTAATTAAAGTAAAAAGCACACACATATGCATCCGCTTTTTAGGTTTCACACAGTAAAAACACTCAAGCTTCTCGCGCTGCAGTTCCAGCATGATGGGAGCGCTAAAGATTAACGTTATAACTGAAAAAGCAATATCTTTTTCCCCCTGCTGTGGCCTTTTTAGGGGGGGAGGGTCATTTCATTTGATGTTTCTTCAAAACAAAATAAATTGTGTTTTCTGACCGTGTGTCCTCACCTTTATTCCCCTTGCTTGCAGTATAACTTTGAAACTTCTATAAGCGGAGAGAGAAATAGAAAGGGATAAAGAGGGCAAGGTGGCGACAGGAAATTCGTTGTAAGTCAGGTGAAAGGATGTGCAGGGAGATGCTTTATTTCTGCACCTTGTCAAGCTTTATTTTTAAAAAAAAAAAGCTAAAGTTGAGCTTTGGGGCAAAGATGTTCAAACAGGAGGTATCGTTATACCTCCAGCACATTGCAAATTTTAGCAAAACAGAAGTTATGAAAGGAATTTTAGTCCCACACTGTTTTTCCCACATGTGAAAACAAGGAAGTCACTAATCAGCAGGGGCATCGCGCCGACTGTTGTCGTGGAGACGGGATCCCAGTGAGGATAATTGCTGGAGGGGCTTAGCAGCGTAGGCCACCTGCCGCAGCAGTTGGCCGGGATCTTCGTGTGTGTGTGTGTGTGCGTGCGTGTGTGTTAGTGAGCTAAAATGTGTTTGTGGGCTGTGTGTATCCTGGTGTAGACATATATTTGGCTGGGCCAGAGCGGTGGCAAAAGGCCAGATAGGATAAGGAGGACAGGGGCACACAAAAGGCTTAACATAGCCTCATGTCTAAGTCTCTCGTGGAGGATAAAAAAATCTTCCAACCTATATTACACATACATATGACCTCCACTGTAGCTAATCCTAATGGGCTCGGAGAGGCCACGGAGACCTGGAACACTGTTCTGCTATTTGAGCTGCCATTCAGCTTTAAGGTGACACATGCTGTGTCTTCTTGTCTAGTTAGTTTGTAGCCCTACAAAGAATGAAAAAAAAAATCTGTTTTTTTTCTGTCAAACTCACTAGAGATGCCGAGTGGGGCTATATCTAGGACAGTGTGACAGCGCCATCACTTTCAATAGGATTTGTAGGTCAGGGGTCATCCCCAGAACAACAGCGTACTAATCCAGTCCCGCGTGTGTAAATGTGCGTACACTAAGGTCCTGAGATGCACTCACAAGAGGCGGCTTCCAAAGCAGCAGGCTATGCTTAAATGGAGCTAATGACTTGCATCAAATTACCACGTCTCTGTTGTTATGAACAATGTAGATTATCATCTTGAGTGTGTTTGTGCTGAGTGCGATCGCTATCTGAGTGAAAGGGAGATAATTTTGTTATTGTTTACAGGACGGCGGTGCTGCAGGGAGAGGAGGGAGATAGATTATCAGCACTGCCTCTTCACCTATGCTCCTGTCTGGTGTCCTCTGTGCCGTCCAGCTTGTCTCAGCACCAGCTAGTTTGCTAACCTGTGTTTGTTTTCCAATTTGCATTGTCACCATAAATCAGCTGATTGATCCTCTCAGCATCACAGAACCGTTACCTTTGCTTTTGCTATCACGCAAGATTTGACTTTGCTAATTTTCTAATTAAAATTAATTAATTAAAATTCCTTCCAGTGTCAATAATAAATCACCACTTTTAAATCCTGAATCCAATATACTCTTTTATGCTGCAAATATGCATATTTTTATTGTTCATATAGAAATAATTGGATGCATGTTACAGTTACGTCCTCCTGTGGTAAGAGTGGCACGCCAGCTTTACCACATATTTAAACGATGATGTGTTTTGAAGATGTAGTCAGATGGAAATTGGATTTCAACTTGACCTACTTTGCTTCAAACCGCCTGTCAATTAGACATTGCAAAAATATCTTTTCCAAGAAAAAACAATTTTCCAAAAATAACAATTGGGGTTGCTTTTTATAGCCTTTTTGTTGTAGCACTGACACGTTTGAGGAAGAACCGCCTGCACAACGACATGATTGAGACAGAGAAAGGAATTGAGAGTAGGTGGCTGAGGGTTGTCTAAACAATACGTATTTACCTTACAAGTGTTTGGGGGTGGTGGTAGTAGAGTACTAAAATATTGGGGAAATTGCGTCTAAGAACGAGAAAGACGTTTGAGGTCATTACAATACTACTTAGTTGGAAAAGATGCTGACCCCCTTCCCCCATGGCCCACTGCTATTAGAAACACATCACAAATGACCTTTTGACTCAACAGACTACAAAAAATGTGAGAATATTAACATATCTGTCTAATTAGCTCATTGTGAGGGTTTACCAAGCCCCGTGAATGTGATCAAATCTACAGCGGCATTTTGTAAATGAAGCACCAGGAGGGATTTGAGGATCTTTGGGAATTTTCTGTACACACATTTGATTCTGTAGCGATGTAGACATCACATAACTGACATACAACAGTAGGCCATGTCAGTTTTAATAGGGTGGCAGCAAGGAAGTTTTCATTTGATGAAACCTGACATCCTGTAGGTCACGACTCCTACAGAACGGAGCTCCTACCCCAAAACAACAAGCAAAAAATTAAATGGTCAAATCGAATACTGATAAATAAAGAATGAGAGGTAGTAGGTAACTGTATTTCCTGGAACGGAAGAGGCCGACGTGAAGAATCCATCCTCTGAAGGCAATAGTGCAGCGCCACGCTGCTCTATATGCAACAGCGGTTAATGTGTGATCTTTTCGACCTTCCCACTTCCTGATGTGCTGTTTTGCAAGTTGACTTTTAAGATCTGTGTCCCTCCTGGCAGGAAGCTGAAACCACTTTGTGTTTACCTATTTCATGTTTGTCGAGGCATTGCAGACTTTGCACAAAGTTGGTCAGCACTCACGCTATGACCCATGCTTGCTGGTACTGCGATGACTCCTGAATTTATACATAAAAGTAACATTCATTACAAGTATTAAAACTTTTTTCCAATAGACTCATATTTACTTTTAATCGGAAGAAATAAAAGAATGACATGACAGGAGGGAGTTGCTGCAAACTCCCAGGCAGATATGATAAACATCCACAAATCAACCAGAGTGAAACACCTGTTGCTTTCAGCAGCCCTATAATAAACCTGCGTAGTCGTTCTTGAAGCTCTTCGCTTTAATGCCAAGTGTAACAGGACACATGACTGGGTCAATTAATTGGTTAATCCTCCCATAGCCTGGTTTAGATCTCTTTAGCTGTGTTGTTGTCCAAAGGTCACCATCACCACTCTCATGAGTCTCTGGCTGTGCTCTCTCGTAGGAGAACCCATACCTGTGCAGTGATGAATGTGATGCCTCCAACCCAGACTTAGCTCACCCTCCTCAGCTGATGCAGGACCGTGAGCGAAATGGTCTCATCACTTACTGGCAGACAGTGACATGGAGGCGTCACCCGGAGCCACTGTTAGCCAACATCACTATGACCTGGAACAAGAGTCTGGAGCTGACAGGTGACGTTCAGATCACTTTTGAATATGGCCGCCCCACCATCATGATTCTGGATAAGTCCATGGACCACGGGCGCTCGTGGCAGCCCTACCAGTTCTACGCTGACGACTGCACGGACGCCTTCAACATGCCCCCCAAGCACGTGCGCGACCTGACGCCCGCCAACATCACGCGGGTCTTCTGCACCGAGCAGTACTCGCGCTGGGTCGGCTCTAAGAACGAAAAAAGCGTCAGGTTTGAGGTGGAGGCGCGCTTTGCTGTGTTTGCTGGATCACGGTTACAGAACATGGACAATCTGTACACTCGCATGGAAAGTATGAAAGGACTGAGGGACTTCTTTACCTTCACCAACACTTCGGTTGAGGCTTCTCAGGCCCGCCCTCGGGGGCACCTACGTCCAGAGAGACAATCTGCTCAAGTACTTCTACGCCATCTCCAACATCGAGGGTACCAGCCAGGTGAGGTCGTCGCTTTATTAAGGATGTGTATCTTATTATGTTATCAATGAACAGAACACTTAAACAGATGTATACATCCCAAAATAGAAACATAAATTTAAATTATCACACACACACAACCCCAAAAAAAAAAAACCTACGTTTATTTGTTGGCTCATTTATCTGTCCCATTTCCGCAAACACTTTTTTTCTTTTTGCTTTACCCGATGAGGCGCCGCTGTCTCCACCCCAGTTTCACAGATATCTGCAGAAATTATCATAATATAAATGTCCTTGTGTGACCCAAGTCCTTTTTCTCAGAATACATATTAGGATAAACATAAAAAGGTAGTCACAAAATAAGCCCAAATCTCCATTCTGGAAGTTTCCTTTTTCTTCTTTTGCCTTCAAAGGTGTTTTTTTTTTGTTTTTTTTAAAGATGTAAGGCCCTGCTGAGCCGCAAACCAAATTACATTTATTCCCATTGCATCCCAGCAGCAAAAGAAATGGAAAACTAAGAGTCTCAGATAATACAGGGAGTAAACATGTGGAGCATCTACAGGCTGCGCACGTGTAATGAACCCCACACTGACCAAGGAAACTGCACGACAACAATTAGCCAGTCTGCTCAAATGACATGATGGCATATTTTTGAATGGCTTTACTGAGAGGTGACATCTGCAGATGAAAACACCCTCTGGTCTGACATTTATCTGTGCACTTTCACACACACTCCCTCTGATCCGGGGCCATTTTCAACAACCTGTCTCTCTCCACGAGTCCCGTCGGTGGCCTGTGAGGACAATGATTAATGACAGGAACATGTGGCCTCGGTGGTCTAACGTAAACCACCATCCCCACTCTGTCATGGGACCCAGGAACCCTTACACGGCAACTTTGTGGCAGTGAAGGATGTGCGACCCGTTACGTGCCTGCTTAGCATCAACGGGCCGTCTTTCCCTCTACCTGTCAGAATTATCATTCCAATCAATACCGCCGCCTGACATTTGAGTGGTATTTAACATCCTTGCGGGTTGGGAGGAAGGGGCGTAAATTTGTGGGCGCGTGTACGTGATGGCGCGATGGGTGAGGGAGGAAAAAACGAAAGCAAAATGAGTCATTGCTCAAAACGGGTGTGGACCTATGTGGGCGTCTTGTGGTGGTGGGGTGATGGTGTGTGTGTGTGTCTGTGTGTGTGTGTGCTGTGTCAGCATCAGCTCAGGGCTCCATCAAATACACACACACACGGGGAGCAAGAGCTCAGTGGCATCATAGAAAAGGCCTGTAGGTATCGATCACAGCCACTTTTCAGGCTCAGCACAGATCCAGAGAGCAAAGAACCGATACCCTGGAGGTGAAACATTTTATGTCAGAGCCTCCTTCACACCTACAACATCTAGTAATCACACAAATATCTGCTAATTTTTTTAAGTCTCAAAAATCATCGTCATCTCCATAGCTCGTGTGCTGTTTTGTTGGAAACCACGCCCCTCTGGCCCGTATCTACGGTTTGTATGGCTTTGATATTCCTTTACTTTTCTCCTCTGGCGGAGAGGTGAAATGGTGGCGGGTGACAGCTGCAGATAGCGTCAGTATGTGCTGGATCTGGTGACGGGAGAACCAAATTTAGCCCCGTGGAGATGACTGAGGCCGGTCCATCTTCCGCCTCTGCCACCTCCCGTAACATAATCACTAATCAATAAGTTATTCTGGGCAGCCAGCAGGAGTATTAGATGATAGTGCTGGGGGGTCTTCAACAGTACAGTACAATCAGGAGTGTCTGATGCTTATGGCTGGGAAATTGATTTTGGGGAACGAGACGATTAGTCAATGTTCCCAGGACAAAAGGCTAAGCTATTTCATCTCATCTCATCTGGCCTTAGTAACATACTGGGATTTTCAATCCTTAAAATTTGAATAATGAATATTCCACTCTGCTGCCGCTGCGGCGGGGACACAGCACATCGAAATGGGTTTTATATGATCAAGACCGAGAGGCAGCGTACCACAGGTCGCCGCTGTAATGAGATACGCTGGTCGTATCGACATATGAGGGAGCTGAAGTCACTTCCTGGCCCTATTATATGTCACCGTGGCTCGAACCTTGGTCTGCTGGCTGAACCAGGTTAAAGCCCCTATTATTAGTTATAAATATTCAAAATGGCCCAAGCAGAGCCAAAACAAAGCCCCTTCCCAACAATCGGTGCTGAATTCAATCTTTAGTGGCTGCGTGTCTTTTATCCGAGGGGGCATTGTCAGAATGACTGGGCGGCTGAAAAGAGCTGTCGCAGGTGTGTCAGACGCCAGGTAATCAGAGCCAAATCGTGCTGCTTTGTCAGGGAATGCATAATCTGATAGGCCGTTAAGTGCAAACACAGTGCAGCTAGATTTGATGAGAGGGACGGTGTAAATTTAGAGTTGGGGATGCAATGACAACACTCAGCAGAATGCATGGTGAGGGAGGGAGAGAGAGAGAGCATTTAAGGTGGAGGGCAGCCAGAGGAGGCGGAAGGCTGGCCTAGACAGGAGAAGGTCCGACCGAGTTCAGGAAAGCAAAGTCAAAAAAGGATGGGGCTGATGGTGTATTTTTCAGCATCAGCTCCTTGTGTGTTACACACTTGTCCCAAGGTTAACTGTAATGAGCCCCAGCAGTGACGGCAATCTTTTAGACGTGGGGCTCAGCGGTCTGAAAGCCTCAGGATGTATGCTGATTTTACTGGCTGGATTCACCTCCCAGATGTGTCTATTTCCATAACAGGGATGGCCCACATGTAGGCTCTTTTCAGCCATCAAAGTAGCAGAGCCTCTCCGCTCTATCATCATTTACATCAGTGAAATCAGATTCACCGTGAAGCTTTCTCCTCATCAGGGCAGCTCTCAAATTCCCCCTCGTTCGCTGAACCGCTGTCACTCCATCGCTGCTCCTTGCGTCCCATCTGTCAACCGCCCTGCTGGACTGCAGCGGGGAGACTAGCGGGCCATTGCTGGCCTGTAGTCTGCAATATGGATTAGACATGGGGTCACAGACTGGGCCTTTTTAATGAAATAAGCAGCAGGTCGTAAGTTGGGTCTTTATAATGGAATAAAAGAAAGGCTGTAAGCTCAGGAAGCGCCAACTAAGTGGATTAGGCCCAAGACGGGAAGCAGGAGATGGATCAGGATGAGGAGGAAGGTGAAGTCTGCGTCATTTTTCTTTTTTTTCCTCCACGCTGGAAATCACTCGGGCGTCAGGCCTTCCTCTAGGCTGACCTCTCAATTGGATTTGATTGGCAGAAGGAGGGGGGGGGGAGAATGACATTTAAGGAAAGCTTAACAAGCAGGCTCAGACTCTCTTGCTCTTGTTTGTCAATCAACTGAGCAAACGAAGGCTGCAGAATTACATCACAGATGGTTTGACTATTAATTATGCACACAGAGATCATGTCAGCTTTGAAGATCTTTTTTTCCCTAAGTAGCTTTTGCAAACATGTGTAAAGAAATGCTTTCAGCCTGGCTGAAAAAGAGCACGAATGAGATTAATACCACAATTAGAACTACGAGACATGAAGCGTGTGTTTTTTCAGCAGTGTGCCCTTTGGTCATTTATACTTTAAGAACCTGATTAAAAGAGACTTGCAGGAACATGTCCGAAGATCTCGTTTCCCCTATAACAACTAATTATTTTGCAATAGTGAGAATGACGATTGATTGACAAGGAAGAAAACCAGGCCAAATTAATGCTAATAACATTCAGGCACTTTTTACATGTTGTTACATGTCTGCTTGCCTCGTTTTTCCATCTGGTGTCCCCGTTTATCTCAGAGTCCTACTGGCCTCCTGTGGGATGCTAATGTGCTGAGAGAATGAAGTTATTCACGTCCCTTCCTCAAACAGGAACAAACCGGCACAAACTGAACCAAGACCAGGTAGCAGTCAACAGTTGCTTCTAGTTGCCGACACCTGGGGCCAAGAGGTTGCATTACGGTGGCACAGAATTTGTGACCATTATCATGAATTTAATATCTGGATCTAAAGGCTTTTGCATCTGTGCTGGATATTCGTGTTATTTTGATTGTATCTGAATCAGGTCTTACTGTGTGAATTATTTAGGCTGTGCTGGTTAACCTCATCTAATACTGTGTTTCTCATGTATATTGAAAATTGCCAAAGGCAATTTTTTTAATTCATTTTATTTAGGAAGGAAAGCCTTCTAGCAACTTTGGCCACTTGCAACTTATAAAATGATTACGAAACATTCTCTCAGCACATTGACCTGTGAGTTTATTATTCAGAGGATTCTTTTTTTTTTTTTAATAATGCAAGTTCATGGGTGAAAGGATTTTTTCACTGCTGGACCAGGTTGAATTTAAATAAAGTCTAAACTCCAGTAGAAAGCAAGGGGCCACATGGGTCTAAAATAGATCCTCTGTGTGGGAGATTAGGTAAATGTTCAGAGTCATCGTAATGCTTCAACAGATTTTATAAATATAAACAAGTCATTTTGCAAATCGAATTTTGGGTGGGTTTAATTAATGATGGGTGCTTGGCTTTAACCCTCTAATCTGACCATTTATGCAAAAAAAGAGAAATACTTAATCTCTTAAATTAAATTGCCACATTGGTTGGAGCTCGCGAGCCCTCGGTAACCCTGATCTTCAGTACAACTGCCTCCTGAGGGACGGACTAATTAGACTTTCACATTGGATGAATCCGACTGGTTTCTTTTGTGCCGTATTGAGGGTAGAAGGGCAAATATCTGAGTGGCCTCAAAGCTTGTCCATCTTTCTACTACGAGTAGGACCTGATGCCCCCCACCCGCTCCTGATTGTAGCCTCTGGCCTTTATTATCCATAGGCTGACTTTGACATTGGAAATTGTCCCCACCAATTACACAAAACTTTTTTTTTAATGTCCTTTGCTGAGCGAAGGTGAGAGGATGTGAGGTATAAGCCTGGATCAGGCAGAGAGGGAGAGAAAGAAAAGAGGGAGGCAGATGATGGATTAACTCCTAGTTTCATGGGACTACCTGGGGTGGGAGATTTTGTGATGAATGATGTGAGGGTGCGATGCTTTCTAAATATTACTCTCCAGTTTGCACAACCACCATTGAATGCATCACGTGTCCTTCACCCTTGGTCAAAACCGATCCTGCTTCATGAAAACAAATCGTGTTGCACTTGATCTCGTAAATGAAATGCATGCGATCTGTGTTTGATGTATAACAAAAAGAGCAGCGAAGCAGCCGCTTATGTTCCCTGCTAAGACGGGAAACCTTCACGTCCGGATCCACCTCTCCTCTTCAGACTCCTCCTCCTGCAAGTCATCTTCCTTCAAGGCAGCCGAGGCTCGGAAACAGATCACTTTTTAAATCATTCATGAGCACTCCCCAGAAAAGAAAGGCATGCAGAAAGCTGTGGGACCGCAATGAGGAAGGTGTCACTGTTCCTCTCATATGCGATGATTTACGACACAACGCTTGTGACTTACTTGATAATCAAGCATTATTTTCTTTCAGAAGAGAAAGAAAGCTAAAGTCAGCAATTCCAGCCTGTTTCCTTTTCTTTTTTGCCTCTTTTGTTTCACAGACAAATGTCTCTTTCCCATCTTCTAATGATTTAGTGTGTTTTTTCTTCTTTATTCTCAATCTATTGTCCCACCTTAACCCCTTTCACAATTCATAAATATGCTTTAAACTTCACAAATAAAGAACTCTCCCTACTATTATCTTTTCCATGTCTTACCAGGCATCTGGTGGGAAGGAAATCTCTTGATACCACAAACGTGCTTTAAAGCTGAAAGGCATGCTGGGAATTGTAAGTGGGAGAACCTGGGGTGGAGGGAGAGTGTCCTTGGAAAGCTGGTTTGTTCTCAGCCACGTAATTAGCATAGCATTATTACAAGCAATGTGTGTTCAAAAACACACTGGTGACTTTACCCTGGGACCGCCACCATCATTATTAACATACCGGCGATGGCTACAAAAACAAGCTCAACTGGACACAAAAAAGAGTGTTCATAATGAGGGAAAACACACGCTCGTAACAGAAAACAGATGTGTTTTGATGCCAGAATCAATCACTTTTACCACAGCGATGTAGCGAGTGAGTGTAGAGCGGTGCCAATAGTTGTTATGATATGAACGCACAAACATTAGCTGTGGCTGCAAAATCGAGCAAAGACGATGAGCAGAACAGTCAATGTTCCCTGGACAAGAACGTGAGCTCCTATTTATAGGAGTATAGGACATATTTTATGACTGTTGACT
This sequence comes from Tetraodon nigroviridis, assembly GCA_000180735.1. Lineage (NCBI taxonomy): Eukaryota > Metazoa > Chordata > Actinopteri > Tetraodontiformes > Tetraodontidae > Tetraodon > Tetraodon nigroviridis. Next base: position 265,541 of record CAAE01014533.1, on the reverse strand, counting down.
GGAATAGACTGAATGCTACTCCTTCAGTGAGTTTGACCATGTTAAAATATATTGTGACAGTGAACTGAATGATAAAATGCATGCAGTTTTGCAGCTATAAACAGAAAAGAAAGAAATTATGTATAGATTAATCTGATACTGTTGCTATTATTGGACCTCCTACTAGACCTTGGTAATAAAGGATGAGAACTTTGTTATCTACAAACACGTTTACGGGTCTTAGAACACACTAACAGTTTCTGAAAGCGTTCGGGAAGGAAATTAAATCTGCAGAAACCAGCGGTCATTTCATTAACTGCAGAACAGTTAATGTCTGGCCTCCTCGCTGCCCAGGCCAGTTATAGGAAATAAACCAGAATTTTACCAGAAGGAATTAATTTACATACAGATTATTAAGCTAAATATTATAATTGCCTAACAAATGAAGTTGTTTCTCCACCAGCTTCGAGCATTGTAAACACTATACTTTTGCTTTCTCCTTTCCTTAAAGTTTTTTTTTTTTGTACTAATTGTCTTGCTGGCCGTACTGCTGCGTTTCGAAGACCTTTCCTCCTTCCCCTGGTTTCTGTCTCCTCACCTCCTCTCCTCAGGCAGCCCTCTTCTCACTATATGACTAATGATGTTCTTTCAGTCTCAAGGTTTTAGCAGGATAATTATATTAACCCCTGTCCTCTCCCTGATCCCAGCTCAGCTACTTTTCCCCAGGCATCCTCCTCTCCACGCTCTCACCGGAATCAGACGCTAATGCATGCGGGGGAGATCACTACATTTCCGTGTGTGTTTTGCACAAGCATGTGTGTGTAATGAGTCTGGGTGTTTGTGTGTGGACAGTCTGAGGAATCTTAAGAGATGCTGAAAATGAGAGGACACATGGCTGAGAAAAATACAGAAAGCTGTTTTAATAGGAGTGTGTTTGTAAAACCAGGCCTGGGGTGCAGGTTTTAATCAAAAAAAAAAAAAGAAAACACAAGTCTTTACAAGTTAAAGGTTGAGCAGTTCATGCAGCGGTCACATCGTTTCAGGGTGTTATCCTCACTTTATAAAGTTTCGTGTTCATACAACACACAGTTTATCTTACACACCCCCTGGGGTCTGAGAGACTCTCCAAGGGGCTGCACATCAGTAATAACCTCCCACCAAACCTCATGTCACCCCTAAGTTTTTATCTCCTCATCACTTTTTTATGCCCTCTTCCTCTCCCCCCCAAACTCATTTAACTTCTGGTAGCTTAAATAAGTACAGGGCGGGTAATAATGTCTCCTCTTCCAGCTCCTGCCCAATTTCTCCTCTCCCCAGGTGTTACTCTTTGCTGCGGTGTTCATTAAAACACATTCAGAAGCGGTAAGAGCTCCGCTGGGGGATTATGCTCTAATATCCAGCACAGCGATGTCAAGACAATCAGGGCTGGATGGTCATATTCTAGTTTTCTAGCTTTTTGGGGTGATTGAATCTGGTGTGTTTAAGACTCAATTGCAACACAGCAGACGCACAGGTACCGCTGGTCCTGACTTTTATGTCGTTTTTGCAGCAGACACAGGGAAATGTAAACCCCACACCTCGCACACGCTGAAGCCAGAGTGTCAAAACAAAAAGAGTGTCGGCTCAACAGGGAGCTACAGGTCGAAGCGAAGAATAATACTGCAACAAGACAGGAAATCTTGTCACAGTCAGAGGAACAGGTGGACCAAAACCAGGAGGATAAACATAAAACAGAAGGCTGAGGAAACGACTGGGATTCAGACAAGGTTGACAACAGGAAACCAGTGTAGAAAGTAGCACCAGAGAGTCTCACACACAAACAGCCTGGCAGCAAATCTGTGGAAAGCAGGAGTCATTACAGAGCCCGGCTGATTGACAGCAGGTGCCCGGAGTTCCCTAATGGGAAGGGTGTGGCTGGCGGTCAGAGTGCAGCAGCAGAGATGGGGCGCATGGAAAAGTGCTGCCCGAGGTGAGCAGAATGGCAGAACCCTGCCCCAGATCATGGCAGGAGCGCAGCTGCTCCCCGCAGATGAACGGCCGTCGAGTCAAGGGTTCTTCAGCACGGTGCTGCCGGGACGTTTCAGCATGTAAAGAACTCAAGGCAGTGATGACATGAGAAGATGAGGAAATTACAGGTGAACTGCTGAGCATTCAATCTAAAACAATAGAAATAAGAGAGAATATTCAAACGTAGTTGTATACTTGCTGTAAAGAGATTCAAAAGACATTCCTTTCATGTACAGTGTTCTCATTTTTATTCATTAAAGCTAATTTTCAAAGTGCACAAAAAAGCTTAAAATTTTGGGCGCTTCTCACGCAGCTTCAACTCAGCGGCACAGAAGATCAATACGACCCACCGCCTCTAGGTAAACACCTCCAGATTAGGGCCATCAATTCTGCACCCAGTCGAATGTGAAACGCTATACGTGTCCGAGTTAGAACTCTCTCAAGCCTGAAACCATGAGTGCAAACCGACATGCACTCCTAAAGCCACGCAGGCTGCGTCGGGTGTTTACTGGTCACTAATAATTTTCCAGATTCAGACAGAATTTGCAGGAAAGTTTGTCTTGCTCGCCAAACATTACAAAAAAGTCCCTCATTTACATTCTGGTTTTAAAACAAGGCTGCATCTGAGAAACGAGGGCAACGAGAGCTGCACATTAATTGCATAATAGATTTCAAAGGTCAGCATAAAGAGTGCAGGTCTACACAGCTGGTATGTTCCCACACCTGAACACAATATATAGCTCAGCTCCTCAGACTGCCGTCCCCGTGAGAACGCTCCTCTGAGGTCTGGACCGGAGAACAGGATGTGCCCAGGTTCCATTATTTACTTCCTGTCCTGCAAAGTGGGCCTCGACTCTGCTGGCTGCTTTAGGTGCAACCAACCAATGAGAGGGATGCTCTCCAATCCTGGGCGCTTCCCAGGCGTGCATGCACGCAAAAGCCATTTTCTGCATCCCGTGTAAATAATTTACACACATGCTTAGTCACACAATCTCACTTTCTGCGCCTATTTCTGTTTCTCTCATGTCACATATGTAATACAAGAACATCGTAGAAGGTGGTGTTTCTAACTCATCCACAGCAAACCAAGAGGACAAAGTCAACAAAGGTCATCATTATTGAAGATTTTATTTTTGATGCATGGGGTTGTTTTTTTTCTTTACATTTTTGACATTTAAATTAAAAAAAGGGCTAAAAGTAGAGTGTATGAGGAGACAGAGGAGCAGACAGTCAGACGACTGAAGGGGAAATGGATCACAAATGTGCACTAATCTGCTGTCAACAGCTTCAATTAGATGATGAGATAACGAGCGTGACTGGCTGGCTTGTCATCAGTTCTGTTAATAGCAGGAGGACAAACAGAGCGACACCTGAACTGTATGCAGGAACCGCTGTGGTCATCAGAAGCATTATTCCCCTTCAGCACGAGATGACCAGGGTGGCGATTTATAGATCAGCTGCTCGGTTTCGGGGGGGGGATGTTGACGAGCAGGAAAATAAAGTGAAGCTGAGGGGGTGGGGGTGGGCAGAGGATGTCTGAGAAGACAATGTTGCTGCAGGAGGCTGCACTCCAGGAAAATCGATCCTGCCGCTTCAGAGAAAGAAATTTATGAAGCTGTAACATAAACCCAGTCATGTCCAATTAGCCGCCCCGCATTTACGAGCCGTAGTGGGGGAGGAAGTGGGAGGAGATGCAGCGATAAAGACTTCAAAAGAAGCCAATAAGCAAGCCTGCTGGTCAATGACCACAGCTTCGTGCCGCTCCATCTTTGCTTGGTTGCACCCTACTTCAGAAAACCTGCTGTTTTGAATAACGAATGCGTGCAGCCGTTAGCACAAGTGCCTCATAGTGAAAAGGTTCTGATTCTGGCCTCAGCCTTTCTATTTGGAGTTTTTATTTTCAAAAAAGTGAAACAAGATTTCGGATTTTTGCCGAATATTCTTGGTAGATGCAACAAAGAAATAGACAGCTATAAGCACCTGGAATGGTTCTAAAACAGGTATTTTACCGTAACCACCGACATAAAATGTGTATGGATGTCTATTCATTCCTTTTTTTACACCAGTAATCACACTGTTGCTCGGTATGAACCAGCTCCCAGTGGATTTTTCTTTTAATTCAAAATTTATTACCCCTTAGGGAAACTTTATGGTGCAACAGAACAAAAACACAACACGAGTAGAGTAATAAACCCCCTATCTATGCACGGCAACAGTGCAGAGAGGCTAGAAACTAAACGCGAATATGAGCCTGCACTGGTCAACACAAGGAATGGTTTACTGACAAGAAAGTGTTAAAAAAAGGATTTGAAAAAAAAAAAAAGCATCAGAATTCACAGCTTCAAACTGAGCAAACAGAACCTTTAATGTGAAGGCCTTTTCTCGCGGACGCTCCTCGCCCGTCTGGCCCCGGCAGGCTGTGCAGCCTTCCTGTGCTCTGTGTCTGTCAGGGAGGGCAGGAAGCTGCTGCAAGAGAGCGAGCGCATTGCACTGCTGGGTGTGTGTGTGTGTGTGTGTGTTTTGGGGTTGTGATCTCTTGCTGGTTCAGAGCTGCATTGATACAATCTGTCATTGCAGGTTAGAACCCATCAGTGCAGATCCTCCTCCTACTCCTCCTCCCTGCCTCTCACCGCTGGAGCGGAGGCAGCTAAACTGGCGAGGCGTTTGCACCACTGCCCTACTCCCCGCTGCACTGGCTGCCCCTCCCACGTACTCAAACCCGATATGTTCCCCCTCTGCAGCCGTCCTTCTCAGATGCTGGCCCAAAACCCAGTTTACTCAAGCTCTGTGAGCGCTGTTGCAGCAGAGCTAAAGTAGTGACAGAAGGGAGCATGCAGAGGAGTGAGAGACAGAGAGAAGGGACAAAAGAGAGAAGGGAGGTGACACTGGATGAAATTTGAGGGAATGAAAGGACAGTGGGAGGAGAGTGTGTAACAAAATAAAAGCGAGGCAGTCATAGTTGCATCCCTGGAGAGCAGGAATAGGCATCGGCTACAGCAAAGAGATAGATAAAGCCCCATTAACTGCTGCTTCCAGCTGCTTTCTCCAGCTCTGCCGCCACACGACTCCCCCTTGATGTTTGTTTATCTTTCTTTATATTTACTCCACTAATTGAGGCATTTCTGCTGCCTAAAACATGCGGCACCCCCCAACATTAAACACATAGAGGCGACGCAACTTCACAGACTCCGATTGCAAAGAGGGCAGGAAGGAGCGGAATGTTACACGATGCCATGTCTCCAGAAACACGCATTTACTAAAGGAGATGTCAGCTATGAAGGAAAAACATCATTGCTGTCTGGAATTTCTTTGGAAGTCTGTGTGTAATTTCTTGTAAGTTAACACCACATTTCCCACTGAGTGATTATAGGTTAGAGTGGCTTTTATAAAATCATGTTGAGGGGGAGCGATTGTGGGTTTGCATAGAAAACGGCCTGTGGTGTGTTAAATGATCCAATCATAAAGGAGCAAATTAAGCCTGTCTGAAATTCCCACAATGCAAAAGGATGCCACTGTTGATATAGAAAGGGGGGGGAGGATTTGGACCGAATCTGACAGCCACAGGCGACAGACCAACACAATCTGGGGCTTCGCTTTTGAGGGAATTGTTGATACACACAAAACACAATTACAGCTTGGTCATAAAATTAGCAAACTGATATCAAAAACTCAAAATTGGTACTTTCTATTCACATCTAGTCTCGACAACTTCTGTCTTTACTCCTGGTTGTCATATTTGTCTTTCTTTTTCTTTACAAATTTTTGCTCTGGACACTAATTTAAGGTTGCTCCTAAACTTGCTTACTCATCTAGCAACATCTTGCCCTTCTTTGTCTTTGCCCTGACTCACCTTCAGCTTTTTCAGTCCTCTCTCTCTCTCTCTGTAAATAGACTGGGTTCTCTAAACTTCCTTTAGCTCAGAGCGGCTACGCCACACTTTGGTGACTTTGCAGTGAAGGCAGACATCTTGCGCATTAACATATGATTCTGCACATCTATTATTTGTGCATGCAGAGGGACTCAAGAAAGGAATCGAGAGAAATCCCAGTGCAAGCTGTCATCCAAAATAGCACTTGAAAAGTGGCATCATTCGTGCGGAAGGAGTGAAAGAGTGTAAGCATCCTTCCTGGGCTTCTTGAAGCGACAGTTGGGAAAGCAGGTCAAGGAGACAGAATGTCCATAAGTTTAGATATGCAGCATCGCCCTATTTGACCTAAACATTATAGTTTAACCAGGATTTAATTGTCCCATTTTGTTAATAGCTGAAAAACGGGTTAGACTTTGACCTCTGTGCGGCTTAAGGGAGGCCTTTTCCTTTACATCAGGCCATCATCACCTGCTTCACAAACCTCCATTGTGCAATCATGCTTTTAAAAAGCAGCTTCTGCATCCTGCACTTAGCATCATCTTCACTTTTAAGAGTAGACAGACAAATTTTATCACCAAAGATAAGGAGGGGTGATGTGTTTTCCGCTGTCAGTCACTCAGTGCAGGCGTTAGTCGCCGCGCTGCTGCCTCTCTGATCTGCTGTCTGTCATTGCCACGCAGAGACAAACGCGTCGCAGGCACACAGGAGCAGCCACACGCAGGCCTGTCTCATTCCGCACGTGCTCATTCTCTCTCCATGAAAAAGAGATGTTCAATTTCCCTCCCCGCTAAGTGGACAGCTCGCGTCCTTCGGAAAGTGTGCGAGATGGCAGACCTTGAACGGTGCATGGATTCCCTCTCCGGTCTGTCATGTCACCTCACAAGGCTTTAACTCGCCAGAATCCTGCGTCTCCACTTTCTTTGCGTGTGGATGGTAGTTTTCAAAGTAAAAGTGGTGCTAAAGGTGCTGATTGGTACCTTGCAAAAAACAAGCAACCTGACGGAAAAGCGCAGATTAGTCTGAAAAAGAAAAATTGAAATCGTCATTCCGCCAAACTACAGAGGACATTCTTTGAATATTTGATGCAGACGGATAGCTGTGCACTCCAGTGGAACAAACTGAATTGGGGTCTAGCTGCTCATCTGGAAAAGGCAGTAATTTGAAGTTGTGGTTGCGGAGCATCTTCCGCATCCACATTTCTTTCCCGGCATCTGGACCAGCCCACCCAGGCTTTAACCTCCGCAGAGGTCATACTGTGCAGGGCCCGCGGATTTAAGCAATGTTCACGTCCAACGAACGCACACAGGCATGCTCAGTGTTAAACTGGGAATTACGGTAAATGACACGTTGAGGTGAAGGAGGGGAGGGTGGCGGAGACCTTTGAGCTTCTAAAACGGACAGTTTACTTGTTCATTCCTCCTACTGGATTATTCTTCTGCAACACAAATGTAGATGTTCTTATATGGGGAAACCTCAAAATAGTGTCATTATAAAGGTGCTTTATTTAGGTGCTGATTTACAATTTCTTCATTTTCCCCCCTTTTAATATAATAGTTTGGTCGATGGATTCAGCCTCCAAACTAATGTGATGAGTGAACAGATTCAGTTGGATGTCATGACCATAAACAGAAATAGAAGCCATCACTGACCGTAAAGGCAACACTTGAACTCTCTGTACTTGATATTTGCTTTGCGTGAATGTCTTTTATTGCCAATTCATCAGCAAAATCTCCAATCTCCAATCTCCTGGAGGAACTGTATACACGTAGGCCCATTTAAAACACAGAGAAAATGAGAAATTTGCTCTCTTTTGTTAGCGAGAATCGTTTACAAAGTCTGCCCAAAAGACAAAAGCATCACTCCTTAATCACTGCCTTAATCTCGTTTTATTTGCCTGGTATGATTTTAATTCAGCTCACTCCCACAGGGTTTGTGTCTCACATCAGACCATCAGCCGTCAGCACTTTACTGGTGTAAAAACCCCCGCCCCGGCATCCAGCATCGTTAGCGCCTGATGGCGTTTTTCATCCGCCGCCCACCTCTCACCTATGTCATCTGTCTATTTTTGTCTTTGTTTGAAGGTGTAAGTGTAACCTCCACGCCTCCCAGTGCCTGCTGCAGGACGGGACCCTCCAGTGCCAGTGTGAACACAACACCACCGGCCAGGACTGCCAGCGCTGCAGGAAGGGCTTCAAAGCCAAGTCCTGGAAAGCTGGTTCCTACCTGCCAACGCCCAACGGGACCCCCAACAGCTGTACGTATCCGGAATGTGGCTGCAGCATAGCCTGTCAATAATGATGGACAGCACGAGGGATGCAACCATGTTGCATGAAAAGTCATTTGAAGTTCATGTTAAGACAATGGAAGAACTCAAACACAATGTAGAAGATTATTTCATGCCTTTGCCGGGTAGAGAAATGAGGGAGTTGCTCAAATCACTTATATTTGAAGAGTAAATAAGAAACAGTGAGTGGACAGCTTAGCTAAACATAGAGACCGTGAGCTGAAGGATACAGCGTCTGTCAAAAAAAACAAGGGATTTCATCGGCCAGCATCTCAGCAGCTCACTAATTGATTGGATAAATCATTTTGAGTTGTATTTATAGCAGCACAGAAACCTTCCTTCCAATAGTCTTTTCAACTTGCTCCTGTGCGTCTCTAAATTCACTGGTGCCGTTTTGTTCCAATCCCATTCCCATCTAAAGGGACAGACGTCATCTTCACATAACCAGCCCTTCAGACCCCCGAATCCTATTCATTTGGACTTTAAAAATTAAAATGTTTGCCACATGCGCACATAAACAAGCATATTTGGCCTCTTTCAGAATGTATTATGAATGCCAGACTGCGTATGAATAAATAAGTATAAATAAAATCTGAAGGAAAAAGTTTTAATCCTGTGTTCCAATGCGGTATAGCTCTCCACACGCGCATATCAGATGAGCAGGCAGTAAAGGTTTGGGGAGGACTAGCACGCTGGAGAAGGAGGGGCATCACCCTGGTTATGTACTGAGATCTGTCCTCCGGCTGAGTTGAATAAATGAGGCAGAGTTGAGTCTTCAGGCAGATGCATTAATAAACTCTCATCTCCTCTCTTTTTTTTGTATTCTCTTTCAGGTACAATTGCAGGTTCCCCCTCCGGTTCCAGTAAGTAACAACACACAGCCGAGCAGGGGTGATGCTGTTCCACCTTGAAACTGTCTCGTCCATTTTTTGGTCGTTTCGTAAAATTCCTCTGTCAAGTGTCACCTTCTGCATGTCTCCTGATGTCTGTCTTACTGGTGCCACACCAGCTCAGCCGTCTCCAGCCAGCCCTTCCTCTTCGCGCATGTCTCTCCTCTCTCTGCGCGAGGCGGCGAGGGCCACATGTGCTTCATTATTCATAGGCCTTTCTGTTGCTGCGTCCTTTCATCACAGCAACGCCACGCCAACTCGCACAGGAGGAATTCTTCCACAGTTCTGCTCTTTTTTGTATCGTATTTAGAGTAAGGGCGAGCACAGCTGATAGATTAAAGAATATGAGCGGGGGATGGCGAAGGATGGAGCATGAAAGTGAGCCGAGGAAGAGAGGGATGGCAGGAAGAATGCTGGCATATGTTAGCGTGTTGTAATGCAGTGTGATTCTGTGTGGGGAGCTCGGGGAGGTAGGAATAAAGGGGGAATTTGATTAGGGATTCTCTCTGTGGAGAGGCTCTCAGCCTGCGAGCTGTTAGACAGAAACGATCGGCAAAGTGGCAACATCAACCCTGACAGCGCTGGGCTTTGCTCCACATGGCCGGACAGTAAAAGGCTGGTGCTTGGTTCGCCGGAGCAATTGGACTGCACTGTAGAAGTCTGCTTTGAGAGGTCCCCTCTCTCAATTAGAGGCCATCGTCTGGTTCCGGATAAGATGACAGAACAGAAAATGGCTGGTTGTCGACTGTCTGATGGCGGCGGTTGCTGGTTTCGTTTCAAAACAGCCACAGATTCACATTATGTAATTCATCTGATTTTCTTTCTTGTTTTACCTTTAAACTCTACTGAAGCTGATGAGGAGACAGAGGATGGTGATAGCCATGAACGCGAAGGAGGAGGTGAGACTGACAGCAAAGCAGAGGTTGAAGTTGAATCGGAGGCCGAGGCTGAGGGGGAACCTGAGGGGGAACCTGAGGGAGAAGCTGAACACACCATCACCCACTTAACAGGAGCTGAACGCTTACCAGATGTTTCCCACAAGCCCTCTGGAGCCCACCAGGAAGGTGCGGAGATGTAGATTAGACCCCCAATTAGACATACCCAGAGGTAGAAAGTATCAAGAATTAAGACTTTTATCTAGATATTATACCAGAATAATGTTGGAAATGTCTACTTTGAAGCCATTTTAGTTTCAAAAAAGCTGTTCCATCTCTTGTCAACAGGCAACCATGCTTATTCCTGCAAAAATATTGATGGACCAGGTAGTTTGACATAATTTCACCATTCTCAGGGACCTTATAAAAACTGCATGTCTTGTGTGACGACGGTATATATATTTGTTCAAACGATATGGCCTTTCAAAGTTTATTTGTTCCAAATGGCTGAGCGGCCAGCCAGACGAATACACGTTCTGTCAGCTGCTTGAGTGTACAGTAAAGTGAAAGACAAACCTCGGCACGCCCTCGTGCTAAATTTAAACCTGCCATCTCGGTAGGCAAGAAGGCTTCAGGTCCAGCAGAAAAGCACTTAGGATGTGGGAGGAGCCCGGTTTTAGCACCGAGGTGATCTCGTCAGACCTTTTTTTTTTTTGGTCAGAAGGAAATCCATTAAAGGTTGTTTAACAGCGCAGCACTTTTGTTGTTCGGCTGACATCAGTGGGGAAATCACTGATTAGCTGTGATTTTAAACAGGCTGACAGAAGCTTCACGGGTCCAGAAACAACATCCCAGTCTTGCGGAGAACGCAAGCGTCGTTCTATCTCAGTTGAAGCTTTGTTATTCAATTTAGCTTCACATTTCTTTTTGCGATGCCGCTATTGTAGACATCAGATTTCTTTTTTTCCACCATTATTTTCCTGTTTACAGCTATATTATTACCAACTAAAACCATGAATTATTCAAAAAGCTGTAATAGTTTTAGTGATTTTGTAAGCATTTATATCAAATTCTCATTTCTAATTGGCAGACACTGGAAAAGAAAAATATTTTTGTCTTGGATCTGGCCCTGGTGTGTGTGTGTGTGTGTGTGTGTATATGTGCCTGCAGACCCATGATGTGCAGGTTGTGCAGTTCGGTAAAACTCATAAATCATCGTCATTCTTTCTTCGCTCTCACTGGAATTTGAGGTCTCAATTCACATCCAGCTGCCACCGACCTACAGTAGTTCTATTTCACTATTACTACCTGTAATCTAAGGCTCTGCTCATCTGATTTCACACAAATATGTCAACGCAAAAATTTTAGTGTTGCAGAGAGTATATACATTGTATTTCTAAAAAGAATGTGTTTTATATATTTACTTCCATACAGGGTCAGTAATGATCTGTGCCTTGAAAGTAAGCCATATGAATATTGCATCAGACTTACAGGTTGCGGTGCGTGTCATAGTTGCACCCTTCATCGTGCCCTGTCCCAGTTAAGTAAGTGAGCATGCTCAGATGAGGATTAGAGATCTATTGGCGAGGGAGTCTGATCCACGGAGCCCGTATCCCATTGGACAGCTGGACAGATGGGCATTTGGCAAAGTGGATAGAAGGTCAAAGGAACCAAATCCTGAAGCCCGCTCGTACCTCTGCCAGCCACTGTGACCTCCTCTAACCCTCCTCCATCTTTTTCATTCGGCGTCAGGTCCCAAGGTGCAAACAAAAACCGTGCGCTCCCTTAGGTTGGCTGCACAATTCTGAGACTTTGAAAAGAAATAACTCGGCCTCAGACTCAGGGAAATGGGATCATGTCTGGAAAACCATGTGACATATTAATAATCTCGACGCTATCATCGGCTCCGAGGCCGTTAAGTCTTCCCGGCAAGCGTTAACTGGTCCTGAATCAAAATGCTGTCATTAGCGTGGAGGTAAATCTATGTCTAGAACCCTGATAAGAAATTATGAGAACGCTGAGGTAGACAGATGGCATTAAACATTATTGTTATCATTTCTCCGGCCACATTAGCGCGACGGACAAATGATCTGATTAAATGCAAATGCATCTGTACAAAAGACACTGAAATGTGTCTGAGCAGGGGATGACCATGAACCAAATAAAACTAAAGCTGTGTGTATGTGTGTGTGTGTGTGTGTGCGCGTGCATCTGTGT
>CAAE01014533.1:235915-253255 GCA_000180735.1 Tetraodon nigroviridis | reverse complement strand
ATTCAGAACAGCACATGTCACAGGATTATGAATCAGCTTAGATGGGTTGCAGCGGAGACTGATTGCACTGTTGAACAGATGAAAATAACACTAAGCTCTTGCTCCAGCTCTGGTTTTTAAACCTTTTTTCACTTTCATTTTGTCTAACAGAGTCCGTTCCATTCCACAACTCCCATTTCAGCTCAATAAACCATCATTTTGATCTAAATGAAGGTAGGAAGAAAAGTAAGAGTGCGCCTTTTAATGTTGCCTGTAAATGAATAAACATTTTTACAGATTTTGTTGAGCATCTGCTCTTTGATAGTTAGTGTTGGTCAGTGTCACGTTTTTTCCAGGTAAAATGCTGGCAGGGTTGTAGAACAGTCTTAGTTCAGCCTGTCTCAGCAGTGTGAACTTACACTTCTGTTGCGTGGCCTCACATGTGTGCTTACAGTACCTGTGTGTGTGTGTGAGACAGAGAGGAAGAAAGAGAGGGAGAAAGAGATACGCACACACACACACACACACACGTTAACACAACTTGGGAACAGCAAGGAAAAGGGAGCTCTATCTTTGTATAAACAATCTGAGGCAGCATCTCTTATGTTAATGTCTTAGCCTGCTCGTTGCTCATTGCATTTACATTCCTTCTTCTGCCTGAACTCGTTTGGAAGACCAGAATTGCAGACAGTGGAAATCAGCTCAGCCTTGCTTAAAAAATGTGTTGCCCATGAGTAATTAGTCTCACTCTCCACTGGCACCCGTTTGAGAATCTGACACACTTTCTGGTCCGACAGAGCTTCTCCATCCTTCGCCATCCCATCCGTCAGAGGATCACAGAGATTCCCTGGTGCCAGAGGAATTTACACACTCTGAAACAGTCCACCAACATTCACATCAGTCTCACACCCCGCACCACTCGGTTGTAGATCGCCATGAGCCAATCACCGATGAGTCCTCTCATGTCGGCCATCATACAAACCTGATGGAAACTGAGGAGAGACACTCAGAGTTGAGGAAACATAAGGAAGGTAAGGCACAGCAGGCTCTAGATGATGTCAGATGTAGAGCAGAGGCTGTAGAGAATTGAATAATTTCTAGAAAAAGATTTAAATATCTCTAGAGATGAATATTTTAAAATCCAGGCAGTGGGATGGCGGTGAATGTGGGGAAAACGTTAGTGGTACCACACTGCTTTCGATTCATCCCATCTCTACCTGCAACAATAGGTGCCAGAAAAGACATTTATCATTGGTAATGTGTGAAATAACTGCCAAATTTAGATCAAGTTCACTGCGAGGGGTCATAAATTAGCAATGTGGACTCCAGTGCCACCTACTGTCCAGCTGTGGACGCGTCAAAATGGAAAAAGCGACAGAGGAGAAACTATCTGTTAAAATGTTAAACTGCCTTGTCTATTCAATTAGACTGCAGTTGGACTGGCTTAGCGAGTCACAGGTGCTGTTTTAAAAATGAATCACACGGTTTTGGGGATTCCCTCTTTTAGTCACTTCAGAGGGAGAGAGAGGGACCCCTGGAAGCTCCTGCCGCCGGTGTCAGGTGGTTGTCAGAGCTGAGCTGATTGAGATGAATGCCAAGAACTACTGGAATCACTTCTACCCTCCTGGCAGCATCGGTTACTGAGATTAAATGCCTTTATGCTCACCGCCGGGCCACATCAGTCTTTGAGGCAGCCAGGATTCCAAATCCTGGGTACCAATAGGAGAGATTCGTTGTTGTTGTTGGCCTGTTTTTCCTGCATATTCCCTGTGCAGCTGTGCACATGTGAGAGGCCGTGACAGATGTGTAAGAGAGCAGGTCTAGTGGGATCAGAGTCTGGGCAGAGGTGGAGGCGAGGCAGGGGTTACTGTGATGCTGTTGTGTGAATCGGTCCACGGTGCTGTGAGAACAGCTCCTGGCATCCTGTCTCACATGGGGCCCAAAGGAGTAGGCAGGGATGAAGGCGAGCGAGTGGGCGTGCGTTAGCCTGAAGGAGGAAGGCTACGCAAGGGAGCACAGTGCTTGCAGGATGCCCCCTTCTGAAGAGGAATAGCTGGAGATATTTGCTGCCTCAAGGGGAAACAGATGGAAGCACGCAGCTTGAATTCTCTAGCGTTCCGGCGATCATTAGTCCCTCAATGACAAGCGCAATGTGGTCGCTTCATCTCATCAGTTGTTTGTATTTTTATTCTTAATCTGTGTGGGAGGCTGTGTTGATTTGGTAAATCTTGCATTTGTTGTAGTGAATAGAAGGCAGATCAATAAAATGTGCAATTTTTTTACATTGGAATTTAATTTTGCACGCCGTCGCTGTAAATCCAGAAAGCAAAACTCCCCAGATTTGATACAATTGGCTTTTTCTCTTAGTGTACAATAGGAAAAGAAAACATATGTGATGACATGTCCATATTTAAGATAAAACACCAGCCGCTACTGTATTTCCCTTTGTTGGGAACTAAGAAGACAGCCAAAAATAGGTGACTACTGAGCTTTTTGTCATTCCTTTGAACTAACTGTTTCTTTTAGTTCTTCATTTATGTTTAAAAAAATGCAGTGAATTCAGTTGTAGAACACCACAGCACAAGTTGTGTGTCGCTCTAAAGCTGTTATAGCACCCAAGGGATTATTTAAATTGAGTATAAGGAAGGGGAGGCAGCAAATGATGTTCCTGCAGTGTGAATCACTCTATAGCACACTATAGATGTCTATACTGAAGAATAATACAGTCAGAAAATAAAAGTAGACTGTTATGGTGGAGGAAAAAAAGCATCCGCACCAGTTAGAAAACCTCATGACATTTGTTTTACACCGGAGGAAAAAAAAAGCAGTTTATTTCTCGAGATCGAGATTCTCACAGCCTTTTTCCCAAGCCCAGGGCTGAAGCCTCTGATGGAGCGATGCAGCATCTGACAGAGATAGAGAGGGAGAGGAAAAACAAGGTCTCTGAGGAATGTGAGAAGGGAGAAACAGGCAAATTATATCAGCAATCTTTACCTCCTGCTGTGTGCTGCCCAGTTACAGCGTCGTTTGTGGTCAGGTTTGCTGAGGACAGGGCGAGTTTGACAGAAATGATCAAAGCTGTTGATTTTGTGCCAGAACATATTAGAAAAACAGGCGTAAAGACACACTGATGTAGACATTTTGGCAGTCTTGCTGCCAGTGTCACCAATGATGGTGTTTGTCAGTTTCCCACCCCTTTGAAGGACACGTGCACGAGACTCACGGCCATCAAACCTTCTCTGAACACAGAGAGCAAAATGAGGTGGAGCAAGGAGAAGCTCTGAGCAAAGGTATCTAGTCTGTAGCCATCTTCTTATCAAAATGCTGCTGTTCGCTGTGTCATTGATGATCGTGGTTTTCAGCCTCGGGCAACTTGGGGGAACACGAGAGTGACACTCACGGCCACAAAAGCTCACACAAGCACAGCAGGATGCAGGAGGAGGAGCACGAAGGTATATTTTTACACAACGGAGTGAATGTGGCTGATTTAAATACTGGGAAGCCACTAAAAAGCGGGATGTAGCCTCCAGCCGAAGCTGAGATGAATACAGGAGCAAAATAAGGCAGATTTCGGCACCTAATAATGGAATTTGAGGTGTTCGTGTTCTACATATTTGAGAGAAATCCGTTAGAATTCATTTCCACAAAACCTCGACTAAACAAAGGCCTTAAAAAAACAAAAGTGCTGCAAAGTAGTTGAGTCAAAAATCTACTGGGTTTGCAGACTGGGGGTTACTGGTGGCTTAACAGAAGGAAAAAAGTTTGTTTGTTTTTTAATTATTATTTCTTTTTTTTTTTTATGAGTCCTAATAATATCTGAGACACATGGACACGAGACGCCACACCACAGGTTATTGACCTCCACAGTGCATAGTGAGGAAGAGGAGGAGCATAAAGGTACCGGAAATCCTCTGGTAGAATAGGGTGGATTCTGCAAACATGCTACAGCATCTGTGCTTTCTCAGACTTCCACACTTCTGACAGTCATTTACGTGGCCACAAATCCACGTCAGAGCATGTGGAGAGAAGGCACGAGGAGCCACGTGGAGGTACATATCACATATCTGCTGTTCTGGTACCTGAAATGCTGGAAAACAATAAACGTTTTGTTGCAGTTTTCCACATATCAGAGGAACTTTCACATGAATTTCATGGCCATCGAACGGTCCCTCCTGAGAACAGACAGGAGGAGCTGGAAGAAGATGATGGTATCATTTGAACCTTTTACTGGATGGAGATATTTTGTAGAATCAGTAGTTTCTTTTGTTTGTGTTTTGTTTTGTTTTATTTTTATTTATTTTTTATTTATTTTAAAATCATAATGGTGTTTTTTCAGTCTCTCATAAATCTGAAGAACACAGACATGAAACACATGACCACACATCCTCAACAGTGCATGAGGAGGAACGTGAACATAGAGGTATATTTAGGTTTTTAAATCAGTGGCTATACTCAGGCAGTAATTAGCTGTAAATAATTGTTGTTTTGTTTGTTGTTTTAATCACATTTGTGGTTTTTCAGTTTCCCATATGTCTTTTGAACATCAACATGAGACTCATGGCCATAAAATCAGCTCTGCACATGAAGGGAAAGAGGAAGAACATAAACATAAAGGTATATGAAGGTAGCTGAAGAATGGCTGCAGCACAGCTTAAACATACCAAATCAAAAAACAAACTTTTCATTAAGAAAACAGCCAAAAAATTAGGAATTAGGAAAATTGGCTCAGGAATATTTACTGCTCATTGTTCCAATCACTTTTGTGGTGTTTCAGTTCCACACGTGCCTTTTGTACATGCTCATGGCCATAAAATCTCATCTGCACACAAAGACACGGAGGAGGAACACGAGCGTGAAGGTATATTCCTCATCTAAAAGAGTAGCTGCTGCTCTGAGCAACGATAACATCTGCAGGTACAGAACATCCTGATCAGCGCATTTCATTTAAAACTGCGCAGTTTCCCATAAGTCCCAGCAGCACGGACACGACAACCACGGCCACAAAACACCGGCCAGCAGCCACGAGCGGGGAGGCCACCATGGAGGTACATCTGCAGTAGAGACTAGACAAGCTTTCAGTCGTAGGATAAAAAGCCTCTGGCAGTAGAAACCCTAGTACAGTTTTTGTTGTTGTTTGAAATTTACAAAAAAGTAGTAGTTTAACAACCTAAAAACAGCAACTTTACGGCAAAGATGTGAAGCCCTGAAACGAGTGACTGTGTATTTTTTTTTTTTTCTTATGACGAGCGTGTAGAAAGCTTCCCTTAGGGATGTATTTTTCTTGTTGTTTTCAATCTTGTTTTAGTGTGGCATGAGTCTTTTGAACATGAACATGAGACTCGTGGCCATGAAAGCTCATCTGCACACAGAGAGAAAGAGGAGGAACACATGCATGAAGGTATATATTTAAGTGCAGAGTTGTAGAGGTGATAATAGTAAAGCTGCAGGGTGAGAAATGTGCGCTTGATGTGTAGAAGAAGAAACAGCATAAGCTATTAGAAGGTCATAATTTATTTGTGGGTTTTCAGTTTCCCATAAGTCTGAGGAACACAGACATGAGACTCATGGACACAAAACCTCGTCTCAGCACGAAGAGAAAGCTGAACAGCGTGAGCGTGAAGGTACAGCAGCATGCTGTAGGAGTAGAGATGAGCATGCACTTTTCTTTTAACAACCTTGATGTGTCAGTTCTGCACATGTTTCTGGGACATTACTTGATGCTCATGGCCACAGAATCCCATCCAAGCATGGGGAGGAGAGGGGAGAGGAGGAAGCAACCGAGATGAAGAGTATCTTTTTTCGGTTGTTAGTATTGAGAAGTGTAGAGCCGAGTTCAGTAGTTTATATCATCAAAAGAATTTTTTTTTTACAATAATGCTGCTTCAGCCTTCCACAAATCTGAGGTGCATGAACATGATCATGCCCACAGAGCAGCTCCAGCCGTCCCTGGACATGAAGAGAAAAGGCAGGAGGACCTTAAAGGTATGTTTCCTGCAGAGAGGGGCAGAAGCTACATTTATAAAACTGGATAGAAGAGGAAAAAATGCTTTTAAAATGTTGCATTTCAGTCTCCCACCAGTCCGAGGCACACTCACACGAGACTAGAGGCCACCAAACGAGCCTGTCTCAGCACGGGGGGCAACATGACAAAGGTAGCCAGGCAGCGTCTGTGCAGATGTTGATGATCGCCATGCAGTAAACCTAGCAGAACTTGGGGTTTTTGGGGGTTTTTTTTCAGTCTCTCACAGTCCTAACAACCATGCGCATGAGGTTCACGGCCATACAACCTCGTCCAGACACAACGAAGAGGAAGCAAATGTCGAAAGCAGAGGTATCGCAGCTGTAACGGTCTTTGGTACATTTGCATGAGAAGACCATGACGCCACTGTGCTGCTGTGTCAGTCAACCACCATTTAGGGGGAGACCCTCACCACGGTCACGGTCATAAAACTGGTCCAGAAGGGCAGAACCACGAGCATCGAGGTACATGTGTGCATTCGCAGCTATCGCGGTGTGTAGGTGTGCTTCAGCACAGACTTCCACTGATGGCCGCTCTGATGTTTCAGTCTCCCACAAGTCTGAGGGGCATTTACACGAGATTCACGGTCATGTGACCAGAACCTTGTCTGGACAGGGGGGGCATGTGCATAAAGACGCAAAAGGTATTGTTTCATATAGCAATAACAACAGCCAAATCTCATCAGACATGTTTTCCTGGAAGTTGTTTAGAAAAAGAAAGACCATAAACCCGTCACTAAACGTTCCATTTCTCTGACTGAAGGACAAAACCTGCAGTATGAAATCAGGTTTATTGTAATGGAGCATAATCATTTTATAGATTATAGATTACTAGCGTAGAAGAGTGGTCGTAGAAGTGTGGGGTCTCCGAGTGATGGTCAGGAAGGATTTTGTGTTCGTGCTCTGGTGACAGACTCCCACCACACTGGTGAACACGCCCGTGAGACCCACGGCCGCAAAACCGTGTCAGAGAGTGGCGAGAAAAGGGAGGAAGAAGAAAAGGCTGAAGCAAAAGGTACCGCATTGGTCTATGAACGGTGGCTGAATTCTTGGTGCTTGCATTGACCTCTGTGGTGTTTTAGCCCCCCGTATTAGTAAGGGGCACGTTCATGAGCATCATGGCCACAAAACAACCGGCTCCCCCGGCCATGAGGAAAAAAGAGAGGAAGAGGAGAGGAGTAGAGAAAGAACAACTGAACCAGGAGGTAATATTTCTGTGACACCGCTGCAGTAGTTTAATAGTGAGTTAATAGTTTTTTAGCGTCCTGATTAGGCTCTAGAGTTAGATTTAAAAGTCTAGATTTAGCTGAGACATTTGGTTTCTGTTAAAGATGTTGGTGTAACACAACTGCTTCTGTGTAACATTAATAACAGTTCGTTTAGGAATTGTTGCCTCTTTTTAGTTCATCACATCATTGAGGGAGAAAGAGGGCATCATGAAACTCCAAAACACAGTCATGGCAAACATGAGGAAGAGACTGAAAGGCACAAAAAAAAAGGTAAAATCTAAACATCCTGCTGTCAGTGGCTGTGATTTATACCTGCTTGGAAACTGAGATCCAGGATTAAGGTGTTTTAAGAAGAAGAAGAACCCAAGTACCATGTTCAGTTGTCTAATGGACCAAAAGTACATTTTTATAATAACATTATTGAACATCAGAAGGAAAAAAGTCAGTCTTCAGTCTATATATATTAAATTAGGAAGTCCAGGAATCAGTACTAAGTACATGTGCAGCGCTGCAAACTCATGGCTTCTGTCTGGGTTCTGTTCAACTGGTGACGAAACACTGAACTAGGTGAAGCTTATGTCAGATTTAAAGAACAAAGCGTACCCGTTCTTTCAGTAGAATCCAGCAGAAATCCCCTCCCCTCCGCTGCGTGAAGGTTTATCTCTGTAGACGAACAGCACAGTGAGCGATGCGCTGGACGACTCTCACACAGATTCCTTCATCCCTCAAGGGCTTCTGAAACTCTTGATCTCAGGAGAGCCGCAGGCCAGAGAGTTGTTTGGGATCATATATGATGATTTTCAAGGTAAGAGGGCAGCTCGGGCAGCGGTGGCCTGAAGACACGCCGCTCCGGTGAAGCCTTGACGTAGCTTTAGTGTTCAGTTGATGCTGAAAGTAGAAAACCTGTGGAAAAGTTCCCTCTGCTGCCTGTTTTATGTTTGCCCTCCCTTTCGCTTGTTTCCCTTTTATCGTGCCGTCTTTGTGGGTGTGTTTGTTGTGTTTGGACATTCCAGGTGAGTCCTTCTCCTGTAAATGTTCTTGTGTTTATTCGTGACTCATCATTTGTCTTGTTTTGGCTCTTCTTCGACAGACCGAAACTGATAAACACCAATTAAATGTCTTCTTTTCAATTTGTGGAACAATGCCCTCCCTGGTTCTTTAGTGTGTAAAGTAATTGGACATATATATTTAATTAGTCAGTCCTTTTCTGCACCGCTAGCACAGTTCCCTCAGTGCTGAGGGAGGCACTTTATGGCGTTCTTCTCACTGGCTTCCTTTAAACCAGCTCATGTATAATTCAGCTGGCATCACCAACCAAAACAATAATAAAATAATAATGTGATGGCTGATTAAACAGCTAAACTCCGACTTTTTAATGTGCATTTAAATGTGTATTTACATAAACCCGCCTGGTAAATGCCTCTTCAGAGGACAGTGATGCCTTGCAGCATGCCACTGCAACCAACTTCTCAGGCTTAATAAAACCTTAATCAGGTACAATCCCAGACTAAGATTAATGTAGAGAAAATGTAGAGCAGCAGCACACCACCTTTTGCTGCACAACACAATGTGGACGGTAATAGATATCGGGCTGGTGGGAAGATCAGATTTAAAGGTCTCGGCTGAGCAAGAGCACCGGCGTGGAGAGCAACCATATCCTTCCAGTTAATTCACGATTTACAAAGAGAATTTGGAATCAAGACTCGTTTGTGCAGCAGAGACTGAAAGCAAAGCAGCTGGGAAGCAGGAACAAGCAGAATGAGGAGGGGCAGTTAAAGTTAAATAGGGTTAGACTGATTTTAAACGTGTTTGGAAAACACCTACTCCCTCTTTCCCTTCTGTGTGTAATAATCTGCTCATCAGTTAACGCAATTAAAATTCCCAGATATAATTAACATGCCTGTGCTGGCGCCCCTATATGCTTACGCACAAACAAGCCAAAGATAGCGGAATTCCCATTAGCAATCAGCAGGGTCCAGGGAAGCAAACTCAGCAGGAATAGACGCAGAGCGCTTTGTCTTAATTGAGCCAGGACAGAATCGGGAAGTCCAGTCATGAAACGCGCTCAGACGCATTTAGAGCTCAGGGCTCCAACTTTTTCGAGCCGCATTGACCTGTGTGTGTGTGTGTGTGTGTGTGTGTGTGTGTGTGTGTGTGTGCGCGCGCGCTTGCAGACTGTGAGTGCTACGGCCACTCCAACCGCTGCAGCTACATCGACTACCTGAACATCGTCACGTGCGTCAGCTGCAAGCACAACACCAGGGGCCAGAACTGCCAGCACTGCAGGCTGGGCTACTACCGCAACACTTCTGCTGAACTGGACGACGAGAGCATCTGCATCGGTCAGTGTTCTCCTCCCTGTAACACAAAACAGACGGATGCATAGCACCGAATTCATCCAATTATCAGGAAATGACCTCTGGACTCTTTTAATACACATTCCAATCGAATCTGTGTTTTAAAACTTTGTGTGAAACAGTTTTAAAGTTATAATGATGTAAACGCCCTGAACCACCTTTATGTCCGATTTCCAAGTTAATTTCCTGTCAGCACACCCTAACAAGAGGTCACAGCATTTGCGGAGCGATCCGACTGTTGGCTTGGATCAGCGTGGAGGCCGACTGCAGGGTGTTGGAGGTTAATGTCACCACCGTAGGGGGCAACTTTGAGTCAGCGTAAATGAGGCGCTATTAGCCAATCTTCCCATCGCAACGGGACACAGTCTGCGGTGTCAGTTTGTGAGAACAAACCCCGATGCATCCGGATGCATGTTTAACCCAGCTGGGACGGTTTTGGGCTAAGAGCTCAAGAACAGTCCAAACAGAAATAGGCGCAGAAGCAGTCACAGCGGTTTGTTATATCTGTGTGATGGCAGCGTCTTTGGCTGTGGCACTTATGTAGGTGACATAAAATGCCTTTTGTGTGAATTCATTTGACATAAAAAGGCAATAAAAGAAATGGATTTCATCATATAGGGCTTGAATATGCAGCTCTGCCAGCATCACTAATCTGCTATCAGCCAGACTGTATTTATGAGAGTGTAATAGATCATTTAAATTGATCAGAAGGCTGCTTAATTATGCAGCACAACAAAGGGGTTTTTGCATTTGCCTCCGCTGCTCAATATACTAATATGTTGGAAACACTTATTCTGAGAAAGCTCAGCAGTCTGCAAGTTGGGAAAACAGCATCAATAAAAAAAAGAAAAAAACAAACAAGGAAAATGGATGTGAATGCAGCATAAATACAGATCACAGTGGATGCGGATGTTTCTGTGGAGTTAAAGGATTTGATTTTCCCTTCTTCCAGAATGTAACTGCAATCAGATGGGTTCTGTCCACGACCGATGCAACGGCACGGGCTTCTGCCAGTGCAGAGAAGGCGCCACGGGGGCCAAGTGTGACGACTGTGTGCCGGGGTACCACTGGAAGCAAGGCTGTCACCGTGAGTTTAACGACGGTTCTCCTCCAAGACTGTGGGGGCCGACCACTATGGGGGCCGGTGACTTGCCGCAGCCTCTCGGAGACCTTTGCGGGCGCTCCGCGCCATTTAGTTTGTGTGTGTCGTGATGTTTTTTTCCTCCTGTAGGAATAGATCATGTCGCTCATTAGCAGCATCAGCTTCTGTTTTAATTGATTGTCTGTCACCTCGTAGCCCCACTACAGAGAATCACCCTCCTTGACCATCCACCATGTTGTCAGGGGCCTTTCATAGTTCTAAGCATAACTACATATTTAATTCTGGCAAATCTCTACATAAACACGTCCCCCATGCACTCATTACAAGAAAAGCACATGTCGTAGACATGAGGACAGCAGAGTCTGAAAAGCTTTAATCCAATGATGCTTATGCTTTCCCAGGGAAAGTGCAGGTTCACCAGAGCACATATAGAAAAGTGCTGAAGAAGAATAAAAAAGCAGGTGTTACCTGTCGGTGTCCCAGAGGAAAACCTGGAGAATTTTTCTTTCCTTTCTCCTCCCTTTCTTTCTTTCTGTCCCAAATTCGAACCCTCCCGACTCATCTCTATTTTCCACCATTGCCCTGCCTCAGCCACTCACCTGTCTTCCTCTTTACCGATACATCTGTCTTCTCCCTTCCTGTCAGTCCTTTTCCGGCCTGTCATTCTGTCACTTTGCTCCTCTCTTTGTTCCCTCTGCTTTTTCGTTTTTCTCCTTACCTTTGCAGTTTCCTCACTCTTCCTCCCTCTTTTGTGTGTCTCTACTTTGCAGTGAACGTCTGCGATGAGGAGATGCTCCTGTGCCAGAATGGCGGGACGTGCTTTCAGAACCAGAAGTGCATCTTGTCCTGCGGAGTTTAAGGGGGTACTGTGCCAAACACTCGCGCTGCGAGGCGGGCAAGGACTGCAACGCTGCCTCTTCCCTGCACCCCGCCACACTGCTGATCTGCACTCTGCTAGCCCACATGCTGGCCATGTTAACTCCCCACTGAGCCACAAGCCCCCACCCGCCCCCTCGTCAGACCAAGAAGTGTGTGTATATGTGTGAGAAGGAGTGTGTCAAATGGGGCCAGTGGGATCCCAGAGCTGGCCAGAGCTGCTCCGGTCATGGACTCGGCAAACGCACACGAAGCAGCACTAGCAAAAGCGCGCGCACTGAACAACTAGCCACAGCCTCTCTTCAACACACACACACACACACACACACACACACACACACACACACCCTGACAGGACTGTTATGCTATTACGTGTGCATAAGTGTGAATAAGACAAGCAAAAGAAAAGCCGGGGAAATGCAGCCAGAGGGAGAGAAATCATGCCAATCACTGTTCCCTTTATTCCTGCTGGAGCAATGTGCATCAAACCAAAAAGCATAAACAGAACATCTAAAGAAAATCCACCACTGTTTCACTTCAGAGGGAATGGCTGTTTTACCACATGGACCCTTTGTGTTCTGTTCTTTTCGGTTGCTGTGTGCATTCCTGGGGTCAGGATCTCGCTCCCGCCAGCTCTTGTGCGGCGGTCGGACTCTGGGAGCGTGATGATGGGACAGAAGAGTCGGCAGACGAACCTCCGGCTCTCCACTCGATTCTGAGGCCTGACTCCTACAAAAATCCAGGTTTTATTTCATCTCAGAAGATGACTTGATTTGACATTTATTCTATTCTTGCTGCATTTTTTTTTAAATATACCTTTGATCAATGTATCTAATGTGCCCACTGATAAGTCGCTAAAATTATACATTATATAATAAGAGAATTGCAAATTATTTAAAAAAAATAGTCACTATTATGATTGTCATAGGAATGAGTGATTGTTGCCACACTTAGCAAGAGTTTATCTTCACGCAGTATTCAGGAAGCAGAATTTATCAAAAATAAACTTGTGAAAAATGCAAAAAGTATCAACCACGTATCAACATTATATGACATGATTTGAATATTTTTTGTAGAAATTATTTTTGTTTGGAGTTGCAATAAATTATAAAAAAATATGATACATTTACAACTATTTCAGATGAGCATTTTATTACACTGAGTGTAAGTCTTGCAGTAAATATGACTGTTATTTGCCTTCTTTTTTTGGTCTTTTTTTTATTTAGTCACTCAGTCGTTATATTTTTGTTGTTGTTGTTGTTTTAGGTGGCGGGGGAAAAAAGAAGTTTAAATGAATGTTGAGTTAGAAATTTATCAATCCGGTAAATCCGGTAAACAGTGTGACAAACACACAGCCATGCTTTCCTCACAACAGAATATCAGCTATTTTATTCAATAAAAGTTAACAAGGAGTATTAATTGCTGGTAATTTTGCTTGCAAACACAGCACACCAGTTGCCCATTTTCCCCCAGCAATATAAACTGCAAAGATGTTCAGTTTCCAATCAGCCCTGAGAAACTGAGCAACCGACCGCGCAGGATTTCTTCCTACTGATTTACTCGAGATGGTCGATTAGCAGGAGGAAAAAATGCCCTTTAACCTTTAAAAAAAAGGATAAAATACAACTGAGGGGCGTTTTATTGCTGAGTCAGCTCAGGTACGCTGTGGATAAATAGACAAGATTTCTGCGTTACACAAGTAGGAGAGCACAGTGGAGATGAAGCGCAAGACTAAGCCTGGGAGAGATGACAAGATACAGCTGAGCTGGTAGCAGCTCTATTAGCTATTCTGTGTGTAAAGCTCTCTCCATCCAAGCCCGACTATTCTCAAGAACTAAGACGACGGAGGAAGCCGAATATGGAACCCTGAGATCTGATGTAACGGAACACCTCTGTATTTGCTGCACAACGTTAGTGCCAGGAAATGCTGCAGCGTGACAGGAACCACGACCCTCTGAGGCGTTAATGCAGTTTTTACAAAAATCAGCGCTTCTTATCACTTTCCAGTTTAGGAAAAACTGTTTTTTATGACAAGTGAATGACAATTAATTTGCACAGGCATCTGAGATTCTTGTCTATGACCCAATTGCCCTTCTGATGTGTTTCTCTGGAGGTTTATCTAAGCTGATCTATCGCTTTTATCGTCTTTCGTAAAAACGATGGGGACAGCAGACCTCTGCACGTCACATCAAAAAGAAAGTAACCAAAACTAT
Organism: Tetraodon nigroviridis; assembly: GCA_000180735.1. Taxonomy (NCBI): domain Eukaryota; kingdom Metazoa; phylum Chordata; class Actinopteri; order Tetraodontiformes; family Tetraodontidae; genus Tetraodon; species Tetraodon nigroviridis. The sequence continues at coordinate 239,481 of CAAE01014533.1, read as the reverse complement.
GTGTGTGTCAAACTCCCACCTGTTAACACCAAAATGATGAGATGGTAATGTACCTGTGAAAAATCGCTGAATAAAACTGGATGAATATTCATGAATATATCCCTCATCATGTGTTACCAGAATGCAACAGTTGGCTTGAAAGGTCTGACATCAGCCAGACACGGCAGAAGGGCTGGAACGTACAGAAGTGGTATTTACAGTAATGTGCCGGGAGGGCGTCATCTCTGCTCCCCTTTGGTTGATCCACTTCCTGACACGTTCGCCTAAGGTGATTGCCTGGGGCTAAGCTGAAGAAAATGTAAAGACATCCAGAGGCTGTTCTGGACATTAAAAGAAGAGTTCAGGAAGCCCGTTACACATTTCCCTCAAGATCCAGATCCGAGATCTTTGGAAAGTGCGGATAGGTCAACATTCTATCATGAATACTAATAATAAATGGGATGGGTAGCAACACACGCTAAACAGAAATCACCCTGCAGCTGACTTTGCTATTCGAAAATAAACCCTGTTAGGGCCTCACTGCATGTGGGGATAATCAACAGCAAGTAGGAGGAAGGAATCAATAAAAAGTCTAGATTTTTTTCCTGAACTGACCCAGAGAGCAAAAAAAGAAAAAAAATGAATTGTCTGCTGCAGCACAGTAACCTCCTTGTTTTTTTGGCAGAAACACTGTCCCTGTTTCATAACAGGCCCATTCGGATCTACCACAATTTTAATTAACGTGTTTTCACGGCCATAGGGCGCACTGGGTTATAGGGCCCGGTTTCAGTTCCGGGTGCTTTTTCTGTATTTAACATGTACATCAGGCGCACCGGTTCATGGGGCGCGGGCACGGGGAAACACACCGGGGAAACACGCACGCAAGTGTGTGGTTTTACAAAGGCAGCGGGAGTAAAACTGAGTTTGGTTGTGATTCATTGATCTTAAATCCTCTTGGCTGCTCGATTCCCACGTTCCTCCTCGTAGCTGATCACCTCCAGGTTAAACTAGGCTTCACCAGCGTCTCTGCCGGTTTCAGGGTCGCCGAAACACCGATGTTCAGCATCACGCTCACACCGGCGCTGGTGTCCTTTAGATACAAGCAATGTTCCCTCAAATTTTTCATGAGTCTGAGCAAGCACACTAACTCTCTGAGCGGTCCTTTGGACCACTTTGAGCAACATCAGACATGCGGAGTTGACCGGGGGGCGGGGGGGGCGGTGCGGAGCAGAGCTGATTATTATGCGTTAATTTTATTTTCAATTCAGGTTGGATTTTTTTTCTTGTGCGCAGCACAGATTTTATGTGCGCGGAGACCGTGTCAGCAGTGCGCATTTGCACACGCGCGCAGCTTAGAAGGAACAATGCCCTAACCCTAACCCCTGACCCTAAACCTATCCTAACCCTAACCCTCTAACCCTCACCTTAACGCTAACCCTGGCCCTGACCCTAACCAAACCCCTAACCCCTCTTCTAACCATAACTTCCGTAACTGAAGGCTTAGGGTTTGAGATGAAATTCAGTTTTTAATTTAATGCAGAAACTTCATTATAAAAAGCAGCACAATAAAAAAAAAGCAGTACAAAGAATGACGCGTAAGAGAAAAGCATCAATGAAACGACGAACGCAGTAATGTCAACAAGCAGCACAAACTTTATTAGGGTTAGGGTTAATGAAACAATGAATGCAGTCATGTAAACAAGCAGCACAAACTTTATTAGGGTTAGGGTTAATGAAACAATGAATGCAGTCATGTAAACAAGCAGCACAAACTTTATTAGGGTTAGGGTTAATGAAACAATGAATGCAGTCATGTGAACAAGCAGCACCAGATGTAAAGAAAAAAGATAAGAGTGGAGGTGGTGTGGTTTAGATAGAAGTAATGATATGTGTAATTATTGATGAGTGTGAGAAAGAATAATAATTTTTTGAGTTGTTTTTTGGATTATTTTGAGTAAAATGAGATATGTGGAGTTGGTGGGGGGTTGGGGAGGGGGAAAAGGGAGAAAAGAAGAGCTGATTATTATGCGTTAATTTTATTTTCAATTCAGGTTGGATTTTTTTTCTTGGCGCAGCACAGATTTTATGTGCGCGGAGACCGTGTCAGCAGTGCGCATTTCGGCACGCGCGCAGCTTAGAGGGAACAGTGCCCTAACCCTAACCCTATCCTAACCCTAACCCTCTAACCCTAACCCTAACCCCCTAACCCTAACCCCCTAACCCTAACCCTAACCCAACCCTAACCCCCTAATCCTACCCTAAACCTAACCCTAACCCTGAACCCTAACCCTCTAACCCTCACCTTAACGCTAACCCTGGCCCTGACCCTAACCCAACCCCTAACCCCTCTTCTAACCATAACTTCCGTAACTGAAGGCTTAGGGTTTGAGATGAAATTCAGTTTTTAATTTAATGCAGAAACGTCATTATAAAAAGCAGCACAATAAAAAAAAAGCAGTACAAAGAATGACGCGTAAGAGAAAAGCATCAATGAAACGACGAACGCAGTAAGGTGAAGAAGCGGCGCAAACGTCATTAGCGTTGGGGTTCATGAAACGACGAACGCAGTAATGTGAAGCAGCGCAAACGTCATTAGAATAAGGGTTAGGGTTAATGAAACAATGAATGCAGTAATGTAAACAAGCAGCACAAACTTTATTAGGGTTAGGGTTAATGAAACAATGAATGCAGTCATGTAAACAAGCACCACAAACTTCATTAGAATTGGCAGCATTATTAAAAAAAAAAAAAGCAGTACAAAGAATGACACGTAAGAGAAAAGCATCAATGAAACAATGAATGCAGTCATGTGAACAAGCAGCACAAACTTGATTAGGGTTAGGGTTAATGAAACAATGAATGCAGTCATGTGAACAAGCAGCACAAACTTGATTAGGGTTAGGGTTAATGAAACAATGAATGCAGTCATGTGAACAAGCAGCACAAACTTGATTAGGGTTAGGGTTAATGAAACAATGAATGCAGTCATGTGAACAAGCAGCACAAACTTGATTAGGGTTAGGGTTAATGAAACAATGAATGCAGTCATGTGAACAAGCAGCACAAACTTGATTAGGGTTAGGGTTAATGAAACAATGAATGCAGTCATGTGAACAAGCAGCACAAACGTCATTAGGGTTAGGGTTAATGAAACAATGAATGCAGTCATGTGAAGAAGCAGCGCAAACGTCATTAGCGTTGGGGTTCATGAAACGACGAACGCAGTAAGGTGAAGAAGCGGCGCAAACGTCATTAGCGTTAGGGTTCATGAAACGACGAACGCAGAAATGTGAAGAAGCGGCGCAAACGTCATTAGCGTTAGGGTTCATGAAACGACGAACGCAGTAATGTCAACAAGCGGCGCAAACATCATTAGCGTTGGGGTTCATGAAACGACGAACGCAGTAAGGTGAAGAAGCGGCGCAAACGTCATTAGCGTTGGGGTTCATGAAACGACGAACGCAGTAAGGTGAAGAAGCGGGGCAAACGTCATTAGCGTTGGGGTTCATGAAACCACGAACGCAGTAAGGTGAAGAAGCGGGGCAAACGTCATTAGCGTTGGGGTTCATGAAACGACGAACGCAGTA
>CAAE01014533.1:170291-234089 GCA_000180735.1 Tetraodon nigroviridis | reverse complement strand
ACCCCCTAACCCTAACCCTACCCCAACCCTAACCCCCTAATCCTACCCTAAACCTAACCCTAACCCTACCCTAACCCTCTAACCCTCACCTTAACGCTAACCCTGGCCCTGACCCTAACCCAACCCCTAACCCCTCTTCTAACCATAACTTCCGTAACTGAAGGCTTAGGGTTTGAGATGAAATTCAGTTTTTAATTTAATGCAGAAACTTCATTATAAAAAGCAGCACAATAAAAAAAAAGCAGTACAAAGAATGACGCGTAAGAGAAAAGCATCAATGAAACGACGAACGCAGTAAGGTGAAGAAGCGGCGCAAACGTCATTAGAATAAGGGTTAGGGTTAATGAAACAATGAATGCAGTAATGTAAACAAGCAGCACAAACTTTATTAGGGTTAGGGTTAATGAAACAATGAATGCAGTCATGTGAACAAGCAGCACAAACTTTATTAGGGTTAGGGTTAATGAAACAATGAATGCAGTCATGTGAACAAGCAGCACAAACTTCATTAGAATTGGCAGCATTATTAAAAAATAAAAAAAGCAGTACAAAGTGACACGTAAGAGAAAAGCATCAATGAAACAATGAATGCAGTCATGTGAACAAGCAGCACAAACTTGATTAGGGTTAGGGTTAATGAAACAATGAATGCAGTCATGTGAACAAGCAGCACAAACTTGATTAGGGTTAGGGTTAATGAAACAATGAATGCAGTCATGTGAACAAGCAGCACAAACTTGATTAGGGTTAGGGTTAATGAAACAATGAATGCAGTCATGTGAACAAGCAGCACAAACGTCATTAGGGTTAGGGTTAATGAAACAATGAATGCAGTCATGTGAACAAGCAGCACAAACTTGATTAGGGTTAGGGTTAATGAAACAATGAATGCAGTCATGTGAACAAGCAGCACAAACTTGATTAGGGTTAGGGTTAATGAAACAATGAATGCAGTCATGTGAACAAGCAGCACAAACTTGATTAGGGTTAGGGTTAATGAAACAATGAATGCAGTCATGTAAAGAAGCAGCAGAAAGTTCATTAGAATTGGCAGCATTATTAAAAATAAAAAAAAGCAGTACAAAGAATGACACGTAAGAGAAAAGCATCAATGAAACAATGAATGCAGTAATGTAAAGCAGCAGAAAGTTCATTAGAATGGCATTATTAAAAATAAAAAAGTACAAAGAATGACACGTAAGAGAAAAGCATCAATGAAACAATGAATGCAGTGATGTAAAGCAGCAGAAAGTTCATTAGAATGGCATTATTAAAAATAAAAAAGTACAAAGAATGACACATAAGAGAAAAGCATCAATGAAACAATGAATGCAGTGATGTAAAGAAGCAGAAACTTCATTAGAATTGGCAGCATTATTAAAAATAAAAAAGTACAAAGAATGACACATAAGAGAAAAGCATCAATGAAACAATGAATGCAGTCATGTAAAGAAGCAGAAACTTCATTAGAATTGGCAGCATTATTAAAAATAAAAAAAGAAGTACAAAGAATGACACGTAAGAGAAAAGCATCAATGAAACAATGAATGCAGTCATGTAAAGAAGCAGAAACTTCATTAGAATAAGCAGCATAAATAGAAAATCAGCAGAAAAGGCCCATTTTAACATTCACAGTCATTTAAATCAGCGCCATCTAATAATTTCAAACCCGCAGCGGTTTAAAAATTGATCGAAGCAGAGATGGAGAAGCTTTTCACACTGGCTAGCTAGCTAACGAAGCTCTCACAATCATCGCCAACATCGATGACCAAATAGTGACTAAAAAGCACACGATCAAACCGACAAACAGGCTGCGAGCATAAATGTATTTAAGCCAGCGTTAGAAATTTAAACCCGCAGCAGAAATAATTCAAACGAAAACCGCTGCTTTTGCAGCGTCAAACGGCAGAAGCTTCAATTAGCGATATAACAAAGTATGTAGGCAAAGTAAAATAAAAGTCCACATTTCTGCAAACAGAATATTCAAACTCTGAAGCGCTACAAACAAAACACACATAAAGCATCCTAATAATTAGCGTTAATGCCATAAACTGAAAGCAGCAGGATCACAGGTTAGCTCTTACCTTCATGTTGAACAGGTGGAGATCGTTAAGCACGCTAGCGTGTTAGCTAGCAGCGGTGCTATTTATAGCCGACCTGCGTCAGCCGGAAACGTTTGACAGCGTCATCGGCCAATGACACTCAATTATCCCGCTAAATGCGACTTTCCTGACCAATAAACAGTGTTAGCGTGTGATCGTCCGTCCCTACTCCGTGTTCTGGATCAATTCTACGTTTGTCAATCTTCACTCGGCTTCAGTCATTGGCTGACCGAGCATCAGTTCGGGGACAACCAGGAACTTTTGCGGAGTTACAACCAGTCCGGTTGCTAATGCTACTGCTAGGTAGGACGCAATTTATGGGGAATTTCGGAGCTGATTATTATGCGTTAATTTTATTTTCAATTCAGGTTGGATTTTTTTTCTTGTGCGCAGCACAGATTTTATGTGCGCGGAGACCGTGTCAGCAGTGCGCATTTGCGCACGCGCGCAGCTTAGAGGGAACAGTGGATACAAGCCACGCCCACACTCCCCCCTTTAACGTTCTCATGGTGTCCTCAACTACGTCCGCCTTACAACAACACATACTGCCCCATAGCCGCACATTTGGGAGAAAATTGCTGACTTTTAAGTGGGCCTTGTGGTGGTGTATGTCCCATCATCTGCAAATGTATTCAGGGACATCGGGGTCATCGCTCTGACACCACAAAGTAAAATCTGTGCATCTTTTGTAATGACTGGAGTCCCTGAGCTGCTGGTTAAATCATTAGCAGCCACTGTGGGGGCACTTTGGCTGCTGCCGTCCTGTTTCACCCCCTCCTGGCTTTGTGCAAACCACCTGCCTGCACACGAGTAACATCTGGAACAAGGTATTCCTCAAGCTCGCTGTCTTCATTAAAGCAGGAGCATAATCAATTATCCGCTGATGCAGGCTTTCTGACGACCCTCTACCAATTAATGTCTGCTGGTGGCAGCCACAGGAAAAATGGTGCAGCCCAGCCTGTAGTAAATCTGTAATCTGCAATTGAAATAAACATCTGATGTAACTGTCCACCAGAGGCTCTTTTGGAAGGAAACCAGAAGAGAAAGAGACTCAGCACTGCTTGAGAGGTAAATCTAACAGGAATAAACAGGAAGTAATAAACCATGCGTCCAAGCAGCAGAATTCACAAACCCAGGTGTCTGTTCTAGCATGTCTCTGAGATGATTAAAGGACAGGTGTGAGAGCTGCATTAAGGACACTTTGACAAACCCTCCTGTACTTTACCGGGTGGGCACTCTGTTCTCCTTTCTCTGTCTTTACTTGCATCCATCCCACGCACAGTTTCTTAGTGCACGGCAGAGCGCTGAGCCGCCGCCACGCGCCAGACGTCCAAGTGAAGCCTTCAGATGTATATTTACCGCACAGCCATGGAAAAGAGAACCGAAAGAAGCTTGTGAAGTTTCATTACACCCCAGCGTCTGGTGTTTTGCTCTGCTAAAGATTAGAGATGCTGCCGGTTACCATGGACACGTGCCTTTACTGGAACTGCTGGAAGTGTTATTGACTGATACTCGTGGTTATAACGTGTCCAATTGTCATATTTTATAACTTGTGGCGACGGCAAAGCTAATTTTAATTGCATCGCCGTGAGAGGTTTTTTTGGGTGTTGGGAGATGTGCCTCCTCCCCGGTTCCATCGGCACATCCACAGATGGTCACGTTGGATCCAAGACTCCAAGATGGTGCAGGCCACCACGCTAACCTTGAAGTTGGTGAGATTTCTCAAGTCCAGATGAGAGAAATATAGAAGAATTTGAGAAATGTTCACATTGATAATGAAAACAATCCATCGTTTCCTTAGTTTCAGGTCAAACATGCTGGTTTACTGTTCCCTCTTCTACCTAAACAGCCTCTCATTGCATCTGACATCCGGAAGAGGAGATGGCGGTGGCAGTGGAGGGAGAGGAGCGGAAACAGGGAATAACAGTATTCCGTGTGTAACGTTTGTGTCCTGTCAGCAGGCAGCTTCTGGGGCGCCTAAGTGCACCATCTGTGACCATCAGGTCTGCGGTGCCATCGTGCTCCTTCCTGCTGCCAGCGATGACGAGAATGTGTTGGATCGCTTCTGCTTTGGCTGGCGGGGAGCGACAGGAATCAGCCTCCAGGAGGACGGCAACGTTTGTCCTTAAAGGACTGATACGGCAGAAATAAGGGCCGTACCATTATCTGTTAATTTTCCCGGATTAACGCGTCGACAGATCTTTGGGGTTGAGTGAAAACCGTCTCGTTGCTTGTAGCTTTCGCGGCCAGACAAACCAGGAGTTTGTGCTGGAAGTGGACAGATTAGATTATCATTGATCGTCCTGTGTGAACCTGTTAAGGACACCAGACAAATGTTCTTCTCAAAATGTATCCAGTGTAACCTCAGGTAGACACTGTCAGGCCTGATGCATCAAAGAACGTCGCCCTAACTCGGGCAAATGGCAGCCTGTAATAGGGTTATTCCCAGTGATGCTGCGTAGGACCAGAGTGAATTTCCAGTCTGTAAACATCTGATACGTAGTTGTTTTTGAATCGCCAGGCCATGATATTGATTCGGCAGCACCGGGAGGCTCCCCCAAGGCACGAGAGCTCGGACTTTGGCAAACTTTATTAGATCTGCAATGCAGTCGGCGCTCAAAACAGAGAAAAAAAGAAAAAGGGACACGTGTAAACATCTGCTAATGTTATCATAATGAGGAGATTATTAGGACAACAGATTGACCTCGCGGCGCTCACGTGGACCTCTGCTGTCGATCCCAGCACACTTGAGAGAGAGAGTCCAGATGGAGCGAGGCAGAAAAAGAAACAGAAGTTTTGACGCGCGACCGTGGTTTGCTGGAGTGGCCTGAACCGTTGCGGCGCTGCCGTGCTGATTAGAAGCGTACGAGTGAACTCTGACCGAGGTGTGTGCCGACTCTGTTAACTAAGCTGGTCAGCGAGGAAAGGCAAGTCAAAAAAACACAAAACCACAGTTGCTGGAGTAAACAGACCTAACGAGGTCCTGGAGTTACCACTTTGGATAAGTCCGGCATAAAATAATGGGTAATGGATGAGATGGTGTTTTTTTCTTTATGGGGCCCCGTACAGTCTGTCATGAAGAGGTTAAATTGCTCCTCCTCGTGAACAATTATTTCTTTTTTCTTTTTTGTGAGTACCATAACATCTTCAGTTCTTTCAAATATTGATTGGAACAGCCGTTTGACTTACTGAAAAATAAAAAAATAAAGCTCCGAATTGGCACAGGCTCCACAAGCAAGAGACCTCCAATCTAATTAAGAGCATTTCAGGCACATTTTATTCATTACTTCAACAATTTAGGAAAGAAAAAAGAAAATAAAAACTCTGCCATATGGTTGTTTACTAGCTTTTGCCCACTTGTTGGTGGCCATCAAATATTTTGTAACCTCCTAATAGTCTGGCTTAATTTGAGTCGACCAGAGTTCTTTAATTAGGCTTTTTAATCAGGTTCTGTTCTTTACCAGCAACAGAACTTGAACCTCCCTCAGAGGAGAAGCCTGCAGCCTCATTTAGGCAGAGCAGATGTATAAACAGGTGACAAGACACACAGTGAGAACATTAGGCAGGATCAGGAGATATTCACTCAGGCTGTGAGGATTATATCAATGACAGAGTCCCAGGAATCCCACCCGCTCCTCGCTGTGCTTCTGAGCCCAATCAGATGCTGGTTCGGCAGAGTTTTACTCCGTCCAGCCTCCAGCAGCTGTGGTATTTCATCCTGGGCCGACAAACCATCATTGTCTCAGCGGACAGGGGTAATCCTGGTGAATACGTCCGTGCACGCATGCATAAGAGTGTGAGGAAGGGTTTCATGCAGCTTTCATCATCAAAAGGGTTTTTGGTCTGCGTTTATGTTTATTAGGAGAGATTTTCTTCTGCGTTGCATTCTCAGCTTGATCCTTGGCCTAAAGGTGGCTCATAAAATAAAAGAGAGACGAAGGTAGACATTAATGGTTTTAATGGTTAGAAAATGATCACTTTCAACACAGATTTTTTAGTTATTATTATTATTATTATTGTTGTTGTTGTTGTTGTTGTTGTTGTTGTTGTTGTTGTTGTGTGACTTTTGTCCTACCGATGGATATTTTGTCCTTGAATTAACTCGTTATGTCGTTCAGTCAATATTTAGTATGTAGCGCCCTCATGCGGTGAAACAGGAACGTGTACTCATATAAGACTAAATGTAAAGTTTAGAAGACTTTCGGGGCATTTACTGGTAGATCTAAAATTCACTTCTTAAATAATGTTCTAACAAACAAAATACAATTGAACAGAATTGTGGGTGTAGATATGTCTGACTGACACTCTGCACCTTTGCTTTATTCAAACTAAAGCAGAAGGCAGATGTAGGTCAAGGCCTTCCTCATTTATACCTGGGGATAGCCTGAGGTTAGTCCTGAAATGTACAAAAAGAACCCAACGAGCCATTTGAACAGGGCAGATGTCACTTTGCTGCTCAGCAAATCGGGAGAATCGAGAGCATCTTAAACAGCATTCAGCCATTATTGGGTTTTAGGGGGGAAATCAACCAAACATAGTTCATACGAGCCCACAATCCAGCATGGATGAAGGTCTGAAAGGAGCTTTTATTGTTTAATAGCTGATCTTCTCTTACTAGTTTTCCATGTTAAGATTACAAATAATAGACATAAATGCAAAGCAACTCCTTTTCCTACCTGAACACTTTAAATGCTCATTTTGTACAATATTTTGTATCAACTCTATATTTTCAATCCAATTTAGGCACATTTTACCACATTTTCTGCTGTAAAGTGCTCATCCTTCAGACAACGATGAGCCGTGTAAACGAGTCGACGCTCAATAAATCTGTCTCAAGCACCACATTTTGTCTAGGAACTATTATCCAATGTCAAAATTAAAACCTTACGACTATATAAAAGACGTTGTTGCATTTCAAAACAGGAGATTGGCACAATCTTGTGTACATAAACACATTTTTTTATTTAGCTTGATATAGGTTACACATTTGAAAAAAAACAAAACAAAACAAAAACAAATCATTTTAAGAGAATGACATCCCTTTGTGGAGCTCATGATATGATGCGTTTAAATCAGCTTCAGGTTTCCAACATTGACTGCAGCGGGCTGTGAGGAATCAAGCATAATCACATGCTACAGCTGACTTAAAGCTTATTTTCTTACTTTAAGAGATAAAATGCAAACATATCTCCTCGGCAGTCCTCCAGTCCACCCCTTTCACCTCAAAAAATGGAATGTACTCTTTAAAATGCAAGTATTAAGGTTCTCAGATGCAGACGTACAAACTGAAAAAGAAAAAGAACTATTTTCCAGAGTTCTGTTCTGAGGTTGCTACTGCGAGGCAGGAAAACGCCACCTCGGTCTAAAGTTTGATCAACACAACAAAAACAGGCCCTCGTCTCATCATCCTCAAATGTGAACGTGGACAGAAAAAACAACCGCGATGCTCGTTAGTACAGGAGGTGCAGTAAACTTCCACCGTTTGCAGCTCAGCTTGGGAATTGGGTGTTTTAAAACCGACACTCACAGACAGAAAGCAAAGCCCTATGAGGGAAATAGGAGTCTTAAACATTTAACTAGTGTTAGTCCTGTTTTTCTTGTAAATTTCAAAAGTGCAAATTTTCATGTATATTACATCATAACCATTTTTACGAAATTGTTCTTTTTCTATACAACAATGAAAAACCTTACCATAACCAACCCCTCGTTCCACCTGTTCCCACCAACTACTCATCAGAATGTTTGGAAAAAAAAAAAAAAAAAAGAATCACTAAATGCATGCGGAAAGGACACCCACCAGATTGTTTTAAACTTGATCACAGCCTTCATTCAGGCAACGTGAATTTCTTACAGTACACTGTTTACTGTCGGCGTGCACTTATATTTAAAATATATATATATTAATCTATCATTAAATAGTAAACCTCTTGCACAGTCTTGCATGCACTGAAGAGCATTTCGGGCAAGCTGTACAGGAAGGGGAGGCGTGTGGACGGACTTGGTCAGGCTGCAGGCTCCAGGACAGGTCCAGGCACTCTTTCACCACCTGTAAACGCGTCGTTTTTTGTTGGGCTTTTTTTTTTGTTGCCCTATACTCCCAACAACCGTGTCAGTCCAAAATGATGGTTCTCCAGTGTGGTTCTGTTGTGAGCGTTTGTATGCATACGTGTGTGCTTGAGAATAGGTGAGGATGGTTCCAAATCCACACAAAAAAATGAGGAGATCACTGAAGTTTTGTTCCAAGCTTTCGTTGTCTGTTCCTGGAAGAGAAAAAAGAAATGATAGAGTGAACATAAAGATCTGAAAAGGCTTTGACCTAAAAACTACTTGCCAGTCCATGGAGCCCCTTATCTGACAGAAAATCTTGGATTATTTTAGGCAAATTCTCTGTGTGTTTGTCTTGCATAGATCTGTCACTATACACCAAATATCATAGGAATAAATATGTAGGTATTCTGATCTCATCCTCACCACGACGTGTATAACAACTACATTTCTCTTAGACAAAGAACAGCTCTGCAACTCGTCAATGCGTAGAACACAGGAAGCATACATGTACTGTACACAGGAATGTATGAGTCACAGGCTAAATCTGGGTTCATCATAACCGTCACTCATTACAAAGTACGACGTCAGATTTGCACTTCTCGCCGCACCAATGCAGCAGCTTACCTCGCTTCTGATCGGGTGACTGTATACTCAAACCATAGGATGTTGGGGATCAAGCTTGTGTCTCGCACCAAGAAGTACTCCGAAATGGGCCTATTAAATCATATTGTAACTCAGTACAAACATCAGAAGAGAATGACGATCTGTGTAGCGATTAAAAATTAAGTAGACTAGTTCATCCAGTTAGTGAGACTGAGATTAGATCGTCTTCCCCTGTGACACTAGATGGAAGCAGAGAAATGAGAGCACCACATACCATGCTGCTATTTTGGGGAAGATTGGTGTCAGCACCTCCTGCGTAAAAAAGAACCAGATTATGCCAAATGTGCTACCAGCCACTCCGCCGTAGATAACCTGGCCCCAAGTGTGATACAACAGGTAAACCCTGGGGAGAAAAAAACAAAAACACACAGTGTAAGAAAAGACATTAACCTGAGGTTCTGACGTCATGGATCTCAAATGTGCTTCATGGCAAACTGGTCCCTTGTTCATAAACAATTCTCAAAATATCATCTTTGTCCACAATTAAAAATAGTGACTGATTTACCTGCTGTATGAGACTGATAAGGCTAGGCCTAAAAGAATGATGGACAGTATGTGTCTCCACAGCAGGTCCACACACCGAGCGTTGTTCGTTTGATGCATTCTGAAAACAAGATCATCAATTTCACTTCCATGGTCAGATGGGATAGTATTTCTTTTTGAATTTAATGAGTGCCAGAGCTTCAACATATTATTTAAGATACAGGTTAATGCATGTATAAAAATGCAGTGAAATGTCAAAAAAGAAATATGTTTGATTTAAACACCATATGCTGTGTAAACTGACCCTCCCACTAACTAACGAAAGACTCACCTTAAATACAGAAACAGAAAGAAGTAAACAACAAAGAACCAGATTAACTGGGAATGACTGGAGGGCATCCCATATTCTGAGGGCACGCTGGCATAGAGTCCCTACAGCAAAGACAGAGGAAAATCAAATGTGCATTTATGACATGATTAATACCTTAAAATGACAGCAAAGCATCACGTGTGTTAGCTTAGAAGGTGACATCGCAGTGCATCTGCAACGCTGGCAACTCCACACAGTGCAACCGGCTCGTTGCTTCATTTACCTGCACATGGGCGTGGCTCTCTTAGAATGTGCTTGAACACCCAGTTCACAACTTCGTTTAGGATGAGCCCAGCAAAGAAAGAAATCTGCAAAGCAAAGCAGGAGGGTGTGAACACAGCCCCAGTCTTGTACTCTCTTCTTTTAAACATAAGACAAACATGTACAGTACTCACCGTGTGTAATTCTCTTTTAAAAACAATGAGCGTGACAAAACCAACAAGGATTGCAATGGGGAGGAGGGTGATGTAGGCCAGCACTTGTCCCGTCAGCTCACCTGTTAGACAGTAGCACAGTATTTATGTTAAGACACACCATAAACCAGTAAATCCACTTATCTTAAAGTGGGAGTGACACTTCTAGGTGAACCTTAGTGATTTTAAAACTTAATCGAATTTGGGTGCAGTTGTAAAAAGGCTACGCAAGCGCCAACATGACAAACTAATATTTAAATATGTTCACACAGTTTGATACAATGTAGTTTTTAGCAATATACATACTTACCAATATCAGGCCAAGAAGCTAGCTACGTTAGCCAGTCTTGGCTACACTAATATAATGGGAAACAACAACCAACTTAATCTCAGTTGCAAATCATGTGCTTGTCGGCACTGTTTGGTTTCGACGAATAAGTGCGAGTGAACGCAAATTCATAAGAAATCACACTAAAGCTAAAATGTAAAGTGTTAGCCAATGTGCTAACTAGCTTTCATTGTGGCATTGAGCACAGACTGCGCATGCGGCATTGGCTCAATATTTGGCAGCCCGGAATACGTTCCCCGCTGCGCTCCAGGTACGAGAGCGGTTCACAATTTAGCAGAGTCACCGACGGCTGTATCCATTCAGCAGGAAGCAAGCACGGACACACACTCTTCGAAAATAAAAAAGCGACGGCCTGTTAATATAACTACGATATTTAAACTAACATTCTGAGCTTACGTACCCTCGGGGAACTCAACGTGTGTCAATGATATGGACCGCCATCGAGGTGGTGCCGAGCACTGTTGTTCGTCTAGCGCCATCTTACCCGGACACAACCGGGTAGCCCCAGTGAAACGCCCCAGACCGGCGTCCGACCAATGGCAGAGCAGAGCCGCGGGTCCGCTCAGGGCCCCGCCGCGGAGGAGCCGTCCAATCCCCGCTGAACACCCCGCTGAACACCCCGCTGGAGACGCGAGCTCCATAGAGAACAATTATTGAATGAAAAGAGAGAGAGAGAGAAAAAAAAAAAAGCTCAGAAAATAATATAAAAGAAAAAGGTGTTCATTCAAAAAAAGAGTGGCATCCACATAGGTACATTGCCCTTTGACTGTATTTTTAATACACGTTTTTTTTATGTTGTAAAATTATAATATTGACCACTTTGGTTGTATGATTTTTTTTTTTAAGTTAAGCTGCAAAAACAGAATACTAAATATAGTTTATTGGGGAAAAAAATAATATGGAGAATTTATTTACCGTGTATGCTGGCATAATTTAACAACAGACGATACAAAAGGCTTGAGTAGGACACTTGTACCACTGTGATTTAAAAAAAAAAAACAAAAATTCCTTCATTTTTTATCCTATTTCAAATTTGAGTTTTTTAACCTATTATAAAGACAAGTTAAATCTTAACATGTAAAGATACAGATGAGTGCAGCCTCTTCAGTATTAACACGCAAGTTCCTTTATCAGTAAAAAATAAACTTTTAAAAAATGATAATTTTAGGAGAAACATGAGCATATACCACAATTTCATTCATCAGCATGGTGCAAATGGCAAAAAATATAGAAGATTTTATAGTCTAACCTGTACAGTACTCTTGAGCACAGAACTCCACTAAGCAGTTTGTTTCCCCCTTATGTTGTGACTTGCACCCAAAATCTGTTTTTCTTTTATCAACATTTCCTGACAAAATACGTACTGCAAATAAAACGTGCATGATTGCCAACAAATGTGTCAGATATACTATAGAAATATAAAAAGTAATGTCTGATGTCAGTGAACCAAAGATTCAGCAGAATCTTTATCCCTTCTCATCTCTGACAGGCCCTTGTACATTCTGTGCTGCTGCTCATATTTAACATTGACACCTACTGAAAAATAACAATATAAAGCTGCTTTCACAGAGATGAAAGTGAACATGTTGACAGAGGAACACACAAATGAATTTTAGTGTTTTTTTTCTCTACAGGTCACAATGTCTGGTACTTTACTGAAGGTCCACATGAACATAAAAAAATGTCTTTATCACCTGTACGTCCCGACCTTTTCAAGAGCCTTCAATACATCCATCACAGGGTTGCTTGTTGCCAGTGACCTAATTCTTCATGCCCACTGTAGAAATTATCTATTGAAGAAATTGGTTCAAATATACGAGAACAACAATGTTCTCGTATTTTTGAACAACAATGTTCTTGTATATTTGTCACTCTTTAAATTTTTGGGGGTTTTTTTTAGAGACTACCAAGGTTCAACGTTATATATTTTTACATTTAGAACACGATAACATGTGTGACACCATAGCTTGCATGAGGGAAATCAATCACTATAAATAGCCAAGGTACAGAGAATTACAATTACTACAAAGAGAGCCCATTATGTCGTTAGGCTTCCCTTCCAAGTTTGTTCGGAATGCTCATGGGTTTCAACAAATGCTCCCTTCTTAACAGAAACAGTGCATGGCATGGATATAACACCCTGGCTAATTCCACGTGTCAGATGCATAGACAGTAATCATGTATCCACCAGCGAAAGACATCTGATGCATTTAGATTGATGAGTGACAGTGCAGAAGGTCCAGTCTGCGTGAAGAGTTTAAAAAAAGACAGCAGCTATAGTAGAATACACATCTAGAGACCACATTAGGCTTTGTTCCTTAGTGGTTGATGGGCAAGAGACACTGTAGCTCTGGTGAAAGAGCCATGAATGGTGGTCCAGGCAAACCTTAAAGATGCAGTGTTGAGTTGAGCTTCGAGTCTTTCAGCTGTCTGCAGTCTAGCCCACCTGTATTCAGTGCAATCCCAGTAAAGACCGTAGTGACCCGAGAGTATCTCAGTGGGGCTCCAGAGAACCAGCGAGGTGCTGTGGCAGCGTGCCATTGACCTCCACAAGGCTATCAATTCCCAGATAACCCAGTAAAATCTCACTCCGGCGATGGGAAAGGTTCAGAATATCCTCAGCTAAAGACTGAGCAGAAGAGAAGCGGACCTTGTCGTGATCAAACATGTCCTTCAAATACTGCACAATTTGTTGCTGCGGTGAAAAAGAGAGAACGATTATACTTGTTCATACACTTTTGTTCCTGTTTATGCATTTTTTTTTTTGCTATTACATTTACTCTTACCTTGAAGATAGTGCAAACTTCAGTTAGATGCTGCTTGGGACCCAAAAACCCAAAAGCTAAAACAGGGCTCACATGTTCTGATATGACATAAAAATGTGAGATAAAGCCATCAGGAACCTGTAGAAATTGGAAGAGAGACACACGTTCAGAAGCTTCTGTTATATTACATGTTCAATAGATGCATATGCCAGTTGAAGCTCACCATTAGAAGACGCCTTTTTGCTTTAAGTACAGACCAGCAAGCGGTTGCTAGAGCCTAACAGAGAAAAACAAAAGTTAAAATAGCCCGCAACTTAAGTCGGATGTGTATTCTTTGCATGTGTGTTCATTAACTGTTTCTTTAAAGCTGTCTGACAACCAGCGGTTCCTTAACACAGCGACCACAGACGAGGGAGGGCTTTCTAGGTCTTCAAACGCATCCATCAGGATGAAGTCCAACACGATATCAAAGAAGTTCATACAGACCACCTGCAGGGAGCACAGGAGCAAATACACTCGGGTCAACACAAACCAATCAGTGATGGATTCCTAGCTAAGAAACACACCGCCTGGGTGACAGTTCAGTGGGATTTCACTAGATACAGCTGGTGAAGAGCCTATCCAGTAGACACCAGACGTGCTTGCAGGAGTAGAATTAGAGTGTTACTCACCCCTCGGCCCTCCAGCTCCATTTTTGTGATGGGCCATGTTTCGTCTCTCTGAGTGTAAAGCAGCATATCTTCATAGCTCTCCAAAAAGGCTTTAGGACTCTGAACAGGCAAAATGTAAAAAAGTAAACTCAAACAGAACCAAAAAAAACCCGGAACTGATTAGATATAAATGTAAAAAAACAAATAAGGATTCCACCTTGTTAGCCTTCACCATCAACCCTGTAATCATCTGCTTCCCGGTCTCCATAAAGAATGTACGATGGGTTTCATCTAACAAAAGAACCTGAAAAACAACTTATAAGTTAGACCAACTGCAACAATTCAGGTCTGTTTGCACCAGGCTCATGCAGCATATCTGATCTGAGCTAAAAACAGACCTGGAAAGCCTGCCTCACACAGTGTAGCTTGGCAAGGTAATCTTGGTCTCCGAAACATTCAAGTAAATCAGTCCTGTTAGAAGGCAAGAGACAAAACAGGGGAAGGTGAACCAGAAGCTGGAACAACAACAAATAATAATATACAGTGTACACTTGGAGTCTCGTCAGCCTTATTGTTACGTTCGGTGTTCATCCTATACATTTACCTCAGGGATCTACATTGCACCTTGTTTTCCCGGACCAGACACAGCGCATCTTCATAAAGAGCTGCTCTCTTCAGTGGCTGGTAGATATCTTGTAAAGACATGGCATCAAAGAGCTGCGCAGTTGAAACAAGCAGTAAGAATAATAGTATTTTATCAGGGAGAACAAAATCATTGATTGATGAACTGTCAGTATTTATATTGAACAGAAAGTGAACCGACCTCTGCAGCTGAGAAGAAGGAATCGTCAGAAGAAATAGTAGTGGCATCATCATCTCCTAGTCTGTGAAAACTCTCCACTTGAGGCAAAATAAGTGTTCCTTCACTCTCTGCCAAGGAAGAAGAAAACACACTGTCTGAATGAACAAGTCCATACAGCTGTGTGCCCTTGCTGGATGTCCTAACCCAATCTGGCAGATTAACACTGGGGCAGAACAATGTGAATTTTAAACGACCCTTGTTAGTTTCATTAAATCTGCACATTGCAAACTCTTCTGAGATAGGAACATGCATCTATTCTGCCAATGAAAACCAAAAAATGACTCTTACCAAAGTCTGCCAAGATGCTGTCTGCTGGGATACTGCTGCCAAAATCTTCTTGTAGGTGGTATGCCTTGTGGAGTAGCGTCTCCAGCTTCTCAGCAAATACTTTGTTATGTGTTTCCGACTGTAATTGAAAAGGAAAGAGAACCCAAATATATATGTGGGCTAAATATCATGTTATATTGTGCTTGTGTCAATGTCAATACAGTTTCAATTGCACTGCTGTGGTACTGTAACATACAATATTTATAAGGTCTAATTTCTTGTACTTATGAATGATGCTTACCACAGGAAGGTCTTCACATGTGGCCCCCGGCAGAGCTAGGCTATTGTTGCTGAAAGTTGAGCGCGCATGATGGCGAATATTCAGAGCCTGCTCCCATTTTATTAAAGCTTCCTCAAACAACTCCATCCCTAATGTTGGAAAGAAAGTCATTTGTGAGCATTTTTTTTCTGAGACAAAAATTGTGCCAAAGTGAGAATAAAAAAAGGAACAGCTCTAAAATTCAATTTTATCTTATGAGTTTCAGCATGACAAATATACTCCTGAAGCAAGTTGTAATGATCATAACTTAGCTGAACATCCACTGAATTCCCTATGATCAAGCAAAGATGTTTACCTCTGCCTTCGCAAAATACTTTTTTAAGCATTATATACAGTTGTAATGATCATTAATTATTACTGGAAATGCAACTTTTACATTTACATTTTGTATTTAAGTGGTAATACTGAGGGTCCAGAGAAGCAAAACTTACATGTGAATTAACATAATTCTAATAAGATGTGCTGTATTAGCTATAATTTTATCTACATATTGGTCAACATAAAAGACAAGTTTTGTGTTCCACGATGACCATCTTTATATACCTAAAAAACATAGGTCAAAATGTGTATTTTATTCAGACAGCAGACTGTAAAAACACATACCCATCAAATAAAGATTCTCTGCATTCGCTTCCTCTGCTGCAGCAGACTCTTCCACCACAGGCTCTGCTTCCCATGGTGTGGATGGATTGGCAGATTGATTTGGAGAGCTTGGGACACGCAACTACACACATCAGAAGGACACAGTAATTTGGGGGAAGCATGAAACCTGCAAAATGAGCAAAAATTAAAAAAACCTACAGACGCAAGGCTGTGTGAGGAACTTGAATGTTTACTGGGAGCCAGAGATGAAATCCCACTCAAGGTGTCATTGCTCCGAGTGCTGGGACTCATCATATGTCGGCCACTTACTGAAACTGTACAGAGAAAAACACCTGGAAATGTTTCTACCCCTTTTAACAGAAACCACTAAAATGTACAATTTACAACATATTTTTACAGTTTACCTCTCTTTAATGATGAGGGTCTTCCTGTCTTTAACAGTGCTTCAGGCATTCCCACAGTCTTCTGACCTTCCTTTGCTTTTATTGCCTGTTTTCTTTTTCTTCCCCGCCTTTTTAGCTGATGAGCGGTGAGTGCTAGAGCAACACTGCCCAGTGCAGTGGCAAACAGCACCTTCTTCAAGCTTGGTGTAAGCTTGAGCTGAGAAAATACAGACTGCGTGCAGGAGAGTACAAGATACATCTGTTAATGTTACTGTACTTCTGGTGTCCTAACCTCAACCTTAAAACAATTACTGTAGCCTACTTCTGATTTTAACCTCAAAATTCCTAACCTCAGAGCTGTGAACAAACACCAAAAGCCCATCAGCTTGTTAATGTGTTCTAATAACCCCACACCACCCCTTCCAGTCCATAATCTGCCACCTTAACCAGCAATCCCTCTACCAAGACACACCCTCATACAGTAATACTTTAATTTGTTTAAAAAACATCACTATCTACATGAGATTGCACATCACAATATATATTATCGGTCTATGTTTAAAAAGATTTACCTGTCCAAATGTGGAATAAAGGAACACTGGGATCTCTGCTACTGTCATAGCCAGAGCCTGGGCAATGGACATTCCTTCTGCTTGTCTGAGCGACATCTCAAAAAAAAAGAAAAAAAAAAAAAACCCAAAGTTTCCCGATGTTCACCGAAATTCACAAGGATGAAGATGAGCCGGCTCTGGGCTTGGTGAAAAGCAGTCTCATCTACCTTCAGGGTTGCACTTCACATAGGTCCAGTGTCCAGATGTATCACTCTGAGGCAGAAAAGACATGGTGCATTACATTAGAATGGCATTAATAAAGAGGTGCACATGCATATAATGACATTGTGTGACGTTTAGTTAATCTAAATTTCTTTCAAGTAGGAAAGATGTGGAGCTTGTCAGTCTGGAATGTATTGTTCATCTCATGGTAGCCCAAGTTCTGAATAAATCAACGACTAACACGTTTAATGTTTATAAATATTGGATAGGCTCATGAAGTTGATAACAGGCTTTGCGGTTATCTATTGACTCTGTCAGCTGGAACAAAAAATAACGATTTGCATTTCAACGTAAAAGGTATTTGAAAAATGCTTTTGAAATTGTCAATGACAAGTAAAACTAAGCAACAAGAAGCTGGAAACCTTTAGTGGCGAGCATGCTAATGTTAGCTCGCAGGTGTAGCTAGCCTAGCACATCTGTCACCTTACATCAAATCATCATCTAGTCCATCTTACACGGATTGTGTGGACTTAAACTGACACGTTAGAAGCTCAGTAGCTTTAGACACACTATGACCAGCTCACCGCTAATAACATTATCTCTCACACGTACATACCGTGAGCATCTAATACAGGAAGCAAGGGCATATTCCCGTGTCACATTAACCCGCACACTAGCTTTTTTGCTGGGGTGGGCGTTTTTAGAAAATCAGGAATACTGACATGACTTTTGACCAATGAGAGGACGAATACAGCCGGTTTCTTTGTTCTTTGACCAATCGAGATGCAGATGCCAGGAGCGAACGCTTTCAGGCGGTCCAGTCGAAGTCGTACATCAGATAGAATCGTTCAGTTCAAAATAATAAAGTGTATGTTTTGATTTTAAATAGTTTTAAAACAAATAGTGTCAATTTACAACGTTGAATACTAATATTGATTTGTCTTTGTTTTAGATTCCTTGCTAATTTATTCTTTGCATTTGAGAATTCAAAAAACAAAACCAGCACATTCTTCTCTTTCTTTTAGTAATGATTCAACAAAATACGATTAAATGTTCAAGTAGTATTATGTTGCATATGTATTAATCGCCTAAACATTTTTTAAAAGCAGTTTTTGAGTGGTATTGAATGAAACTTTACCTATAGTGATAAATAATTTAACCACTATATGACGTACATTTTCACAGATTTAGACAGGCTTATATTAATTCTTTGCAGCTTTATTATATTTCATTCATGAGAATACGCGTATCGATAATGCCGTAAATGAAAGAATATCACATAGTTTAACCAATATTTTTTGTTGTTGTTTATGGTGTTTCCGGAAGTTGAAATCTATCCCGGAAATTACGCGGTTAAGTGATAAATTCCTGAAGTAATCTGCCAATTTCTGGCTTTTCACTAGAGTTGACTATAAATACTTTAAAATGTAACCGCTTTCGTCGAGAGCGCCAATTACATTGACTGAACTAGTGCGAATTAGTTTAAACCGACAGAGTAACCGACAGTTGTTGTTCATAGTGCGGCTGAGTTTGTCTTTCCTCGCCTGTCTTGAGACAGTTGAGCAAAAGATGACGTCTGGCACCCTGGAGCAGGACTTTCTCTAGCCTGGACTTTGACATGAAACTTCTGGTAAGAATGACGGTTTGACGTGTATAACCCCCATCTCTGAATGATTTTTTCTGCCATGGTCTCTGTCTTGGCAAGTGCAGACGCTACGTTGGCTTTGCCTGCTAAGCTTGAGTCTTGCTCTCCTGGTTTGGTTTGGACATGTGATCAGATGGGTCAGTCGGAAAGCAGCTCTCAGACGCACCGGTTTCAAGCGCTACATGAGGATCACACCAGGCAGGAAGCATGAGGTGAGAGGGAAGAATGAGTCCCACACGATATCCAGTTCAGGTTAGAGTGATCCGCTTCAAAATACTGTCATAGAATTGAAGGCAGGCTGACTGCACTTGTTTTGTAACTCCAGTAGTCGTTTCTTAAAATAAGATGTTGAAGATGTGGCCTCGGACGGAATTTTGCTGGTAAAGGCAAACAGGAAGGGTAAGCCACGAGTTTATCGCAGGGTCAACATGGAAAGACAAACAACCATTTACACCTGAGGCCATTTCACCTATCATCCAAATGCAAACTCAACCAAAGGGTTATCAGAGGAAACCAGTCTACCCCGCGAGAACGTGCAAATACAGGAAATATACACTCCACCCCATCCTTGTGTACTGCAGTAAATTGCTTTTACTCATGTATTTTTCACCACTCATATAAAGCCCAGACCAAAGTCCTGGGAAAGATCACATGATTGCTGGACAGAAAGCATCTGTAACAGCCTTCTGTCTCTGTGTTTTCTCAATAGTTCCTGGACGTGCACTGCAACCAATGTGCTTTGGTCTCTAGCTCTGGGCAGATGCTCAGCGCAGGCCTTGGGGAAGAAATAGACAAGAACCAGTGTGTGATCCGGATGAACAACGCACCCACGGTGGGGTACGAGCAAGACGTCGGGAGCCGTACCAGCCTGCGTGTTGTGTCTCACACCAGCGTGCCTCTGCTGGTGAAGAACGAGCTGTACTACTTCCACCGGGCGGCAGACACTACGTACGTTTTCTGGGGTCCCGACCGGAACATGAGGCAAGACGGGAAAGGGCCGATTTTCAATGCTCTACTGAAAATAGCAAAGAAGTATCCGGATGTGAGATTGTACGCTGTGACCAGTGAGGCCATTCAGTACTGCGATCAAGTATTTCAGAAAGAAACTGGAAAGAACAGGTACAGTAACAGACTCAAGCTGCAGTGTCATGATTGTTCTTTTGTTTTTTGGGGGGGTTTTTTTGGCAACACTTATTATTGTTGGGAAGGTTGTTGTCTAGCTCTCCTCTCCACATCTTTTTTTTCTTCCACTAAGAATGCAGACGGGAGCATTTCTCAGTACTGGATTTTTCACCATGATTTTGGCGTTAGACGTGTGTGACAGCATCCAAGTTTATGGAATGATTGACGATAACCACTGCACGTGAGACACCATTTTATTGCTCGTACTTAAGTTCTAGTGTTTGTTTTTGTTTTTTCTTTTTTGAATTCTCTTCTTCTTTCCTACTTCAGTCGAGACAACCACAGCCAGGTTCCCTACCATTACTACGAGAGGAACGGCACCAAGGAATGCAGGATGTACAGAGTCCACGAGCACATAAAACGTGGGGGCCACCGCTTCATAACCGAAAAGTCCATCTATGCCAAATGGGCAACGCAGCACAAGATAGCGTTCAAACACCCCGAGTGGGCATCTCAGAAGATATGAACACCGAGATCTCCACAGGCACAGTAGTATTCACATTTTTTTATATCTTGTAAAGAACCCCAAATTATTACTGCTGTAGTTCTCATTCATGAAGTCCTCTTCTACCAATAGACAAATAGGAGCATGTCCTCTGATGGCCAGCCGCTAATAGCAGCAGATCATTTCTCTATGTGCCTTCATCACTATTATTTTGCGGTTGAGGGCAACCAGAGCATCCAGTGCTGTGCAAGAAGGTTCTGGGTTTGATTCCTGTGCAGGCCTTTCTGGTATGAGTTTGGAACAGACGCCAGCATCCATCAGGCCTGCAACACATTGTTTTGCTCTATGGTATGAGCATCCATCGGCGAAGGAGTTCACAAATAACAATGTGTCTTAACAATTACGAGAGCAAATATTCTCTTTTGTCTCATCAGGTATATTTTGAATAAATATGGTTGGAAGTTTATGTTATATTTTCCTGCCTATTTACAGAATATTTACAGAATACTACTATTTTTTAGCTGATAATGTTTGAATGTTTTTATTTTTTGCTGGTCTATTCCAAAGACTGAGAACACCACTGTGTCTGAGCGGGTACATGTCCATCTGCGACGTGTCCAAAGTTGTAACTTGAATGTCGGCTCAACTGCTGGACAGTACTGCTGACCATAAATGTAAATAATCAGTTTTTGCTTATGCTGCTTATGTAGATGTTCGTACATTTGTATTTTCTGCATGTGCAATATCACTAACTCCTTTTTTCCCATAGGCTTTATTTTTATGTCAAACGTTCGAACTGTAAACCCAGTGGACAAAACTGATGGAAAAGTCAAATTATGTAAAATATTTGCTTTAAATGCTGTAATTATCTGTTGTGTATTAAAATGTGATACATATATTAATGTACATGTAGATTTATTGGATTGAAATTTTAAATATTGATAGTAATTTTTATCATTTCCTCATCGTTGACAGCGGTGTTGGGGTTCGGAATCCCCGGATGTTGACGCTTTTTTTCGCTGCGGTGAGGGGGCGTTGTGATGACGTCACCGACTGCTGCAGGATGGCGGAGGAAGGAAGAAACATCCGGAACCGCAAAAGGCCATGAAACGGTAAAGATCACCTTCGGGCCACCACTCCGAATGACAGACGAGCGAGGAAATGTGCCGTTACCATTGTTATCAACGCGGCCGGGGCGGATCGTGAACATCTGGCCGTCATCCTGTTATCTTGGGGGCGGGGGGCGGGTTATTCTCCCAGCATGTATGTGGCTGTAGAAAACTCCCTTTTCGCGTGTTAGATCTGATCGTAAATGACATCGTGCGGCTCGGATGGAGCCCGTTGAAGGACCATGTTGTTGCTTGTCTGTTCTGTCAGATATGATGAGCCACGGACTGAGGAAGGCTGTTGGAACGCGGTCTGACGACACAGCATGGGGGTCAAACACGGCGAGAAGGTAAGCCTGGGCGTGGGGCCTCAAGAGGAGCCTGTTACCTGGTGCCCCTGGTCGGACACAATGAAGTGTAAACAGTATGGCAGACTAAAATCTGCTTTATCCTCACCTTTATGTGAACGACAGGGCCGGCAGAGCCACGGCATGGTGATCCTGGCAGCTGCCTTCATCCTCACGAGCCTCCTCATCTTCTGTGGCTCCAACAATGTCATCGAGGAAGTCTATTCCAACTTCCACGTGGCCATAAATAACGCACCGGGGACCACAAACCTGAAGAAATGGCCCTGGAAAGGCGGCTACGTGCCCGTTCATGGCAACAAGGTACTGACACATTTAGGCTTCCTGTGTTCATCAATAATAACACAAATAACCCGCGTCATCGCCGGTGGTTGTCTTTTTTCTTTTTTTTCCGAGAACATGTCTCTGCATTGCCACCACTGTGCACTGGTGACCAGCTCCAGCCACGTTCTGGGCACAGGAGCGGGTGCGGAGATCGACCGCACACAGTGCGTGATCCGCATGAACGACGCCCCGACTCTGGGGTTCGAGGCCGACGTGGGGAACCGCACCAGCCTGAGGGTCATAGCCCACTCCAGCGTCCTCAGGGTGGCCCGGAAGATGCCCGAGTTCCTCCACCGCGCGGTTGGAAACCCCGTCGTCATCTTCTGGGGACCCCCCAACAAGATGGGGAAAGAGGCCAACGGAAGTCTGTTCAGGCTGATCCAGAGGGTCATGGCCTACAGCAAACTGTCCTGCTTCACCATCGCAGCCAGCAAGATGCGCAGATTTGACAACCTGTTCCACACGGAGACAGGGCTGGACAGGTGAGCGTTTCTCTGTAAACAAACCCCCCCAAAGCAAACAGCAGCACCCACCGGAACCTCTCTGGTTGGTTCGCTTCTCCTCAGGCAGAAATCTCACTCCTGGCTGAGCACAGGCTGGTTCACCATGGTCATAGCCATCGAAATATGTGACAGCATCACAGTTTACGGGATGGTCCCGCCCAACCACTGTGGGTGAGTGTCGAGAACGAACCTTTTAGTTAACCTGTGTTAGCTGAGCCTGAGCGTCAGGATTTCAACTGAAAATGGTTCTAAATGGCAGTGAAACGCTTTCTTTTCCCCAGACAGCCAAAGGGAGCTCAGAAGGTTCCCTACCACTACTACAAGCCCAGAGGTCCGGATGAGTGTGTGACCTACACCCAGCACGAAAGCAGTCGGAGAGGAAACCACCACCGCTTCATCACGGAGAAACAGGTGTTTGCACGCTGGGCAAAACAGTACAACGTCACCTTCGTCCATCCCTCGTGGTGACCAGACGGGGCACGGCGCGGGTGTTGCTCTACCCTGGGTTGGTGTAGATTTCTTGTGTTCCCAAAGCTCCTAAAAGTGGCCTGAGGAATGCTCAGCGTTGAGATTACGCGACCAGTAACTTGTCAAACGAAGCGGTGCCATTATAGCCCTGGAGCCACACCCAGTAACATTTACCCAACCTGTCAGCCACTTTGAGATTTACCAACTGAATCAACTTGCTCTGTAAGATATTTCAGACATTAAAACGACTTTACTGTATGTTTAAGTGTGACTGACAAAGGATTCAGTGCCAGCCCACTATTCCTGGTCCTATTTAAAACCCTGCTGTTTTTAGACACTAATTCTTGTTTACCTTTAAAACAATTTCAGTTGGACATTTTGCTGCATTTGATGTGACTTTTTGTGCAATCCTACACTCTGTACAGTCATCCTTTTACCTCAGAAGCATTTTAGAGCATGCCGTTGAGATGGTTGTGACGTGTTCCAGTATGTCTCTGCACTTTGTATTAAAGATGGTTAAATTATTACCTCTTGCTAACTAGTCATGCACAGAAAACTTCATAAAATAAATAAGAGGATTCTATTTTATCTTTGTCTAAATGCCTGTTTCTGAAAATATTATTTTCTTTAACATATTTTTGCCAAATCATTTCCTTTTATTGGCAAAGAGCACCATCTAGTGGCCAAATCGAAACACTGACGATATCGACCACTACAATGCAACATAAAATTATGCTGAATTTAAGTGCAAATCAATTAAATTATAAATTTAGTTGCTACAGGGAGTAACACAAAGATCTGTTACTAGCCTAAAAACTAGAGGAAAGCTAAGAAAGTTAATAAAACGTTCAGAAGGCCAAAATACAAAGTTGGACTCAAAACAGAATCACAAACCAAAGCCCCCCCTCGGCATCTCACACAACCGCTGCTCTCCACCAGCTTTAGTTCTGCTCCAGGTCTCGATTAAAGGTGGTTTCACCTGCGGCCAGTTGCAACAGGCGGAGGGAGGAGGAAGAAGTGCAAAGCTGGACTCAGAGAGGGGAAAAAACCCACAAACACATTCACAAGTCTAACATTTATATTAGAATATGTACAATCCTGACACAAATGTACAGACTGTGTAACAGGATAGCCAAGTTTCTGGTAGCAAAGATGCAGGCGCTCAGGCCAGACAGGTTATTTCCTGTTACTGACCATCTGGTAAACCAGTGGAGGAAAAGGCTGCTTCGATCTTTGGTCTCAGCCCTGACATGGACACCAAGATGGCCTCCTGTTACGAGAATAGGGTTTCATATTTCAGGTCGTGCTCCTGAATAGTGTGATTTCGACGTCGCATTAAATGCCCTAACAAGCCCCTACCTCAGTGCGAATGGTCCTGCTGCCCTGGCCAGGGCACGTGTTGAGGTAGAGGTCGAACAAGACACTGGGGTCGGTGACATCGAGGTTAGGATCAGCGTCGACGCTGGCTTCTAATCCCTGGAGACCCCCAAAAACGACCAGAAGATGCCTGCAGCGTGCAAAGAAACCTAAATGACGGAACTGGAACACCAGGAGACGGTTCCCAGGACTTTCTGCCCTGTCAGGCCTGAACTTACTTGAACGGAGGCACCGCTGTTTGGTCCAGGTTCGTACCGCGCTCGGACGTGCCGATAGTCACGTCGTATCCGTCTTTAAACTGGCTCTCGGTGAAAACTGCACCTGCATCAACACACCATCAATCATGAGGACAAATCGACAAGATCGGCTCCCACCCT
The DNA here is from genome assembly GCA_000180735.1 of Tetraodon nigroviridis. Lineage (NCBI taxonomy): Eukaryota > Metazoa > Chordata > Actinopteri > Tetraodontiformes > Tetraodontidae > Tetraodon > Tetraodon nigroviridis. The sequence continues at coordinate 209,226 of CAAE01014533.1, read as the reverse complement.
GGACACTTGGCTCCTAAATCAGTCCCGCGGTAAGAATCAGAGGTGTGTGAGGACGGTTTGAGTCTTACTGAGGCAGGAAGCCAAGCGGACACTGTAACCCCAGTAGAGGCCACCTTCCGTCCTGGGCACGTGAGGAGCCACCACCACACCTTTGCAGTGTTTGTTCTCTGCGGGTGATGGACAGACACTGATGAAGGTAGTCGGCGGTTGCGGAAAGTCACCCTTGGTCCGAGAACTGCTGTGTGTACCTGGGCTGTGTGTCGGGCCCAGCCGAACCGTCACCCGAAGCCCAGCCTGCAGCTGCTTGTCAATGCGAACATCCTGCGGTGACAGAGGTGCACAGTCCAGAGCAACAGACGGGTCATCTGGGACGAGTCCAGCGACGGTGGACGAACCCTCACCTTCCTCATCCCACAGTTGACCAGGGAGCCTTGTCCCGCTTTGGTGGGTCTGTCCAGGACGACCCCCTCCCGGTATTCGCATTCGTCGTCCGTCCTCATGTGGTGAGGACTGTCTAAGGGGTTCAGCAACCCTGGCAGAGGAAGTTGAGAAAGGGGATTTGACCTGATGTTTAAGGCAACATACTGATTGATTTAGATGTTTTCTTACCAGCGTATTGTAGATCTTGGTGCTTTGGGAAAAACCACTTGCGTAGATACCTGGGAAAATCAAGCAAAATAGTTATAATAATTCTAATATTTATAGGACAGACATTTGCATTAGTAGTTTTAATTTTAAAACAATAATTCAAACTCACTGGGGACATTCTAGGTACTGTAGTATTCTAGCAAGTTGAATACAAGCGTTTCCTTTCTTTCCAACACCTTTAAATTCCCCTTCGACGCTTCTGTGGAGCAAACAAACGGTGAGACACCAGCTTTGTCTCCCGGCCTCACACTTAGAGACAGACGCACTCACTTCAGGTCCTCGCCATCTTCGTCAAACACCACGATCTCATCCACACAGAAGACGACGCAGGCTCGGGCGATCTGTCCAGCCAGGTACGAGCGGAGTTCCGGGGACTGAGCGTTGTCCAGGACGGAGCCGGGGACGGCCACGCTCACCGTGGGGCCTCGGCCTGTGGGACACACCGGGAGCTCAGGGATGCCCTTCCAGCTGGACCCACACCAGTCCCACCACACCAGTCCAGTCTGACCCCCACCAGTCCAGTCCGACCCCCACCAGTCCCACCAGTCCCACCAGTCCCAGCAGTCCCAGCAGTCCCAGGACACCTCTGTGGTGTTGTCTTTCCTCCAGCTTCTCTTTCTCCGCAGCCTCCTCCCTTCTCTGCCTCTCCAGCTGTTTGAGGAGCTTGGCTTCTCTTCGTTGCTTCTGGGTCTCCTTTACTGTATTTGAGAAACAACTGTGACTGTGAAAGCAAAGCTAAGAAGAAGCTGAGTCCTTCGAAGCAAACGATAATGACGAAGAACTGATTTTAAGCAAACAAATAACGCTGAACCGAAGAGGGTTCCAACATGTGCGTCTACATCTGCGGTTATCGTGGGGAATCCTGATCCTGGCGCACAGTGTAAACTTGGGATTGTGCGTACATCTTTAACACTGACTTTAATCAAATGATTGCGATCATTGGGACAATAATCAGGCAGTTCGCAACCAACTGGTAAACAATCAGACTAATTACAGAAATCTAACTTCTACCCGGAAGCCGAGTTGAGGGTAACGCAGCGTTAGCTTCCCCCTTACTCACGTTCAGCTTTCCGTTTCTTCCAGTCGATCCTTTCCTCTGGCTGAAAAAGGGAAAGATTGACATGTCATATTATGCCTGAAACATTTATACTTCTTTTAAGGTGTGTCGGTGCTAAAACAGTACCTGAGAGGGCAGAATTTTCTGCTTTTTTGCTGCAATACCGATAGACATTTTAACAACCACGCGAAACGTTTCACTTCCGGGTTTTTCTGTCCTTTCAAAATAAAGCAGATTGAAGCCCACTTTCGAAAGTATGCAGTATATAGTATATTTATTATTTTTGTCAATAACTGGATCTATAACTTTAAATAGTTTCTTCCAGACAATGAAATATAAAAACGTCACCACGGTTGGTAACCAGTCTGTTTATATTTCAACAACCCACAAAAAAATGTTTTTTTGTTGCAAATCATTTTTAAAATGACAGGCTCTGTTTTTAGACAGCTTATGGAAGCTAATATGTAATAGGACAAGTGCATAAAGGTATCTGAAAATAAACTAAAATTAAATTCTATGGATCTTTTACCAGACTTTGACAACATCACATAAAGCGGGACACAATATGGCTTATTTTAGCAGGAGTAGCTGTCCAGCAGGCTGAGATGGCGAGGATGGGTCTTCTTCACTGTCCTTGACGCCATTTTCTGAAGATATCAGCTGCAGCATCCAAGGTTGAGTCCTCCTATGTGAAGACAATTATACGAGTGGTGAGATGAGAAGTGGAAACTTGCATCCAACCGAATTTGCTGGAGTTACCTTCACGAAACAGAATCTGATGTATTTGTCAAAGTCTTTGCTGTGCTCTGGACTGTAAAACGCACTGACGGGAATTGTAGCCAAACCCTGCAGAAAAACAAATCAAAAGCATGCAAATGCAATAAACCGCAATTTTTACAGCAGAAACAACAGTCTATATATTAACAAACCTACCTTTTCTTTAATTAGCCATTTAACAAATCTAGCGTCTTTGGCTTCATCTTTACAGCTGGGGTCATCAAAGTCCACCTCTGTTAGGAAACAGGAGGTTAAGGTAAAAAAAACCCATTGTTTTACATCCACCATGTTGTTAAATAGTGGACGTAGATGTTGGTTCGTCTCTCACCGATGGAGGAGAAGTCTGCCGTAATAAAATATCCTCCCTCTGGCATGATGGGCTTCAAACCCACACTCTCCAGCAAAGAGGCCAGTTTGTCCCTCTTGCGATGCAACATGGCTGGCAGCTGCTTGAGGTAGCTCTCCGGAGTCTCAAACACCTCGTACTCTCTCTCAAACCCTCGAGCTACAGCTTCCTGTTGAAATTCAGAGAAGAAAGTATCATATTCATAGCATTTGTGTGCCAACAGAATAAAAAGATGATAGGTACACCTGTACTGCCATTGTGTGCAGCCTACAGCAACACCGAACCAAACATAAATCACACCTGAGCTGGAGTAGCACAGTGGTAAACTGTGTTCTGATGGATGGTTTTCATGTGTTTTATGATGTGCCCGGAGCTGATGGCCCAGCCCACCTTAATAGAAAATAACGCTGCACCATAAAAATGTACATCAAAGGGCAAAATTTTAACACGCAGCCTGCAAAGTACCTTCCAGCCAGTGGCGCTGAATGTCTTTCCAGCGCTGCCAACAGTAATGGTTCTCTCCCACATTCCGGGTAGGCTGGCTGTCAGTGAATCACTTCCAGTGTTAGGAAGACTACACAGAGATCTTAAACATTCCTGCGTACGTCTCACCGATCTTTACGTGTTTGGCTCCGTCGTAAGTCAGCCACTCGTACACCTCGTCGCTGATGCACAGCACGTCATGCTTGATGCACAGGTCGGCAATCATTTGAAGCTCTTCGGTCTTGTAAACCTGCCATTTAGAAGGATGTGACATGCTGTGTCATATATTTATGCCAAATTCACATTGTAAGTACCCAGTTGGCCATTACATATAAACAGAGAGCAGGGTAGAATTTATCTGTTTTACTTCATCAATCAACATCATCTCAAGCGTCACACCTTGCCTAACGGGTTGTTGGGGGTGTTGATGACAATTGCTTTTGTGCGTGGAGTGAATTTACTGGCCAGCTCCTCTGGAGAAAGGACCCAGTCACCGCTTGACACGACAGCGCCAGTATCTTTCTAAAAAATGATGAAATAATAGACAAATAACATTTTAACATTTTATGGCTTCATAAATATTGCTCAAACGGTGACCATGCAACTCACTCACTGGCCTCAGAGGAATGTACACTGGCTTTCCTCCGGCCATCATCACCATGGGCTGATAGCAGTCAAAGAAGGGCTCAACAACGATGACCTGAAACACACGTTTCTGTCAGTCCTTCTTTCTTTTTCAGTTAACCGTTTTGATGTAGTTCATAAGAGAAACACATGAGAGGTTTACTCATTTCAATAAACTAAAACATTTCAACACATGCCGCTACACTCCAGTGCATTTGTCCTAAACAGATGTGTTTACCTCATCTCCTTCATCAATCAGTGCTTGAAATGCAGAGAAGAGAGCCTGATAGGCTCCAACGGTCACCAGGACGTCTTCCAGAGGATCAATCTCACGTCCTATTACCCTGCTGAAGAACTTAGCCAGACTTTTAACAAGAGGGATGTGGCCCTGAGGAGGCAAAATTGTTGTAATATGTGTTATTGAAGCATCATTGTGGCCTTTTACACTTGAGTCAAAGTATATGATGAGACTGTAACATGAAAAAAAAGTCAGGTCTGCACTGTAAAAGGTCTGGGTGCACTTACAAACGCTCGGGTGTACTGGTGCATCATGGGTCCTTCGTTTAAAGCATGACAAAAAGCTTCCTGAACAAACTTAGGAGGAGCGAAATCAGGAAACCCTTGTCCAAGGTTTACTTTGCTGTAGGCTGCTGCTAACTGTGTGAATTCAACCCTGTCGGCAGGAAACAGACAGGCCACATGAGTGCTTTTATCACAGTGGCTGCTCATTAACTGCTTGCTTTTCTAACACACACGACTTTGAACATAAGGCAGAGTTTCCAGTTGACACTTATTCATGCACGTTTAATGGTTGTATAGAATTATTAATTTTAAATGTATGTCATTAGACAGCTAGAGGTTCAGAAGATTTTTCCAGTAAATTTTTTTAGTAGCACAAGTGTTACATAACATGCTATGTTTGTAAGAAAAAGTAAAATAATCCACCACTTATTGTTTTATTGATACTAAATCTTGGAGGAAGTTAATGTAACCCTTAAGTAAGCTATGGCACAACACGTATTGACATTGTGTAATCTCAAGTGCTGAAATTTCTTGCATAATCGTCATATTTATTCCGCTATTTTCACCTGCAGTTCCACAATCCTTACCAAACGTTTTTATCGATTCCATTTGTCCTATTTGCATGAAGACTTCTTGCCATGATTGTTCTGGAAAAAAAACCAAAACATGTCAAGTTAAGCTTATAAGGTTTAAATAGACCAAACGTGTCAAAGGTCTACTCTGTAAAGTAGCAGCACTGACCTTGTTTCGAGCTCTAAATATTGACGAATGATTCTTGGAATAATATTCCTGACTATTCCCATAAGGTGGTAATCACTGCAGGAGAAGGGTTAGATTTATATGACAATGACAAACAAAAAAAATAGAAAATAAGTAAATCAAAAAACGCTTCTCTTCCATAAACAAGAAAGCCCGTGAGTGAAGCCCCGCCCCCTCCAATTCCTTGTGTTTTGATTTCACTTCCTGTGTGGGCGGAGCGAGAAGAGAGCATCATTTTGTGTGACACTGACCGACACTTCAGTTCCGTTAGACTAAAAGGGTTCCCCTTCAGTGTTTTTAGAATTACTTTGTTACAATATTGTCATATTTATCTAACAATCTATAAGACAGCGCATCAGGAAACAGAAAGTAGCATGGTGTTCTGAAATACTTGATAAACTGTTTAAAATATTTGAAATCCAACAAAGGTTACAGGCAAGAAAAATGTTTGCAAGGTCATCTGTATTCGTTTGTCTCTTTAAAATACATTTTGAACAGCACATGTCAATTAACATTGCTTAAACTGAAGCTTTCTTCAAGTCCTCCGGAAGCACTCTTCCTTTCTTCCGTGCCTTGTTCTTTTTCTTCTCCGTTTTCGCCTGCTTGCGTTTCTGGATGTTCCTCCGTCTCTTGTCCTGCCGCTGCTGCATCTTCTCCGCGAGGTTCCCACTTAGTGCGGTCCATTTCTTCTTCCTCTGAGCACGTTTTTGCTCCTTCTTTTTTAAGGCTGTGCGCAGCATGTCCTCGTCGTCTTTAATTTTGATGCCCTCTGCCTTATAAAGTAGGTTAGTCCACTTCATCTTCTGCTCATAGTCGTGGGCTTTTACTTCATCCTTCTCCCGCAGCGCTTCCAGCTTGGCGTTGCGCGCTTCCACGCGGCTCAGCAGCTGCTTGTAATTTTTTCCCGTTAGTGGTGTTATGTTGCCCTTTACTCTTTGTTTCTTGTCTTTCTTTTTCTGGACCTTATCTACGTAGCCCTCCTCCACCATCTCAACCGTGTTAAAGATAATGGCTTTTTCATTTCTTTTACTTGCAGCCGAGTCGCTCTCCTCTTTTGGCGTCGTTTCAGGCTGCTGTTCTTCAACGTTTTGCTGTGCCAGCTCCTTCATCCGAAACTCTTTCCTCTTTCTCTTTTTGCGCTCTCGTTCCAGCTTCCTTTTCGCTCGTTTAGCCAGGACGGCTTCAGATAAAGCATCCTTTGGAGGTCCCTAACAATAAATATAAAAATACCTTGTTAGATACGAGACAGCTAAGACAGTCAAGACTCCGGGTCCAGATCTACAACTAACCAAAGTTATGTAATTATTTCTTGATTTATCATACCTGAACTAGACTAAATCTCATGCTAAATCAAACAGATGATAATATAACTTACAAAATAGATACTATTTCACCTAACAAAGGGAAAATCTGCCCTTTGCTCCACACTACAGACCTGCCCTCTGGATTCTTCAATCTTTTCATGGAGCCTCTTGCGTAGTATATCCACTGTGGAGAATTTAGATTCTTCATTTCCTACTTAAGGAAGAAAAAAAACATTATTTAATTACACAAGAAATAAATTCCTGACTCTCTGCCAGCAGGTGGACACACACATTCTCATGCTGGATTCACCTCCTGAGGCTTGTGTTGATGGTCCTCTTACGCTCTGAGCTTTCAATCCATTCTTGTTCGCAGCACATTTTTGTGCTTGTTGCTTGATCTGCGAAGGCTTCTTTCCTTCAGCGTCCTTTCGTTTAAAAGACTTTTTCTTCTTGCTGTTCAGAGGACTGTTATATTTCTTGCCCTTTGGGTAAGCTAGACACAGATAAACACAATTTTATATTGTGCATTTTTAATGACATATTTTACATATATAAAAAGAAACTCAAGGAACTTTTAGACAGCAAACTCGCCAACCTGTGTGGTGATTTTGGCACTGGTACAGATTAACATTGCAAGGAAAACGAGACGATCAATTGGCTACACTGTCCATACCTCACATTTTAAAGCAACTGCCTTTAGGTAAACTGCAACGAAATCCACAGGTTTTTACTAACACTGGCAATAAAACACATTTCTTCAACAGAAGGAACTTATACTATAAAAGCAGCTACAAAACAGAAGATTTAGTACGTCAAGTCATTCAAGGCTAACGTTACCAAATTGTTTCTTCTTTCGCTCCTGATCCGGCTGGGAAATGACTTTACTTGCCAGTCTTTGGACGTAGGAGTCCCTAGATGCGAGATCCATCTAAAACAACAAATAAAAGCCAGAAATTCTAAGTTTAACTAAATATTAGCACAATTCTCCACACACGTGAGCGAGTCTGCGGGGGGCGGGGCGTCGAGACACCGGAACGAGTAACATCAAAAATAGTCCCCCTGGTTGACCGACCGGGCGTTGTGTAATTGTTGGCTGTGTTTTTGAATTTCTTTTGATTAGTTAACTTATCTCACAATGGTTTGGACCAGGTTTCTTACGTCACTGAAAAACCAGGTAAATGAAGGGTTGTTTGGAAATTTGGTCAAAGTCAGTGGATTTTGTGCTCACATTTTGTTATTGCAGACACATGTCACTTGCATCAAGAAGACTCTTGTGTCGAGAGGGAGAGGATTCATACAGACAGAAGGCAAGAAACGTTTAAACAACAACATAAAGACTTTTTACACTTTTCTATTTTTAGTAACGACACAAAAGAAAAGTTAAAAACGGAAGAATACAAAAAAGGAATTGTAGGAATAACTATTTAGTCGCATTTGATATCATGAAACTTTAGGTAGCTTGTATGATGTTGTATTTAATGTGCATATATTTAAAATAAGTGTTTGTGTATGTGTATTTTAACTGTGAATTTCCAGGTAAACTAAAATCATCTGTGAGACGCTTCGGCTCTACAACAGCAGGAAAAGGAGAAGACTCTTTTTTAAAATGGTTTCTGCTTCTCATCCCTGCGACCACCTTTGGCCTTGGTACATGGCAGGTAACCCCACCAGGAGTCATGTCTGTACTGAGGAACACCTCTGCCGTCCGCGTGTCTCATCACTGTGTCCTGAAGGTGAAACGGCGTCAGTGGAAGATGGAATTGATTGACGGGCTGACCAGACTGACCACTGCCGAACCCATCCCTCTTCCTGTTGAGTAAGGATGGAGCAGACATTAAGTTGATAGTAGATTATATAGAGAAATATGAACAGAGAATGAGGTTTCTAATGTGCAGGCCTGCTTGTGATCCTTCTTTTTGAATACCAGCCCTGCTGAACTGAGCGGTTTGGAGTACAGAAGGGTGAGAGTGCGAGGGAAGTACGACCACTCCAAGGAGCTCTACATTCTGCCCCGCTCACCGGTCGACCCTGAGAAAGAGGCCCGGGAGGCAGGCAGGCTGTCTTCAAGCGGAGAGACCGGTGCCAATGTCATAACGCCATTTCACTGTACCGACCTGGGGTAGGACCTTGTTCTTCTACTGTAAAAGTAAATTTATGTGATCTGAGTTCTCTTTTCCTTCACCACGTTCAGTATAACTATCCTGGTGAACAGAGGATACGTCCCAAAACAGAAGATAAGACCGGAAACCAGGATGAAGGGACAGGTCAGCGTTGCTCAGCCTCTTTTTGCCGGTTATTTAACCACACAAACCTAGACTCCAGCAGTGGCAGAACTTCAGTGACTACAGGTTTCTCCCTGTCATGTGCAGGTGGAGGGTGAAATGGAGGTGGTTGGTGTAGTTAGACTGACAGAGACTCGCAAACCTTTTGTACCAAACAATGACGTGGAAAGAAACCGCTGGCATTACCGGGACCTGGAGGCCATGTGTCAGATAACAGGAGCGGAGCCCATCTTCATCGATGCAGACTTTGGTAAGACGACCATCAGTAATGAACTCCTGGTTAGGTAGGGCTGTGGGTTTATGGAGACTTGAGCACCACCTTGTCACCCAGGCAGCACAGTTCCTGGTGGCCCCATAGGTGGACAGACCAGGGTCACCCTGAGGAACGAGCACATGCAGTACATAGTAACATGGTGGGTAGCTGCTCTCTGCACTCGTCCTGTACGTCCTTCATGATCCCCATCAAACTCATGCCTTTCCTCTCTCCAGGTACGGATTGTGTGCTGCAACCTCTTACATGTGGTTTGCCAAGTTTATCCAAAAAATTTAAATATCATTTTGGTGAATGTAATAATTTTTTTTATGTGTGTCTCAAACGAGTGTCAGATTTTCAGAAAGTTGCAAGTAAAAAATAAAAACGTGTCAGTTTGCAAGTTCTGTTACAATTAGGCGGAAATTTAATCACAGATGCACATTCTATAAAGTTTAACATGGAAATAAAGACACTTTCTCAGTAAGGATACTTTTTTTTTTATTCCAAACAAATTATCCAAGCTTAGTTGCCAGTTCCTTGGCTTTTGCCTTTTCCAGCTTGTTGATCCGAGCTGTGGATTTAGGACCCAGGATACCACCACCCCAGTGACGACGGATCTGAGAAAGGAATAAAAGAGTTAGAATAGTTCAGTCCATCCTGTGAAACGTGTCAAACACTGGTTAGAATGAAAACGCTAACCTCCTCATATCTGTCATTGTAGTTGGTCTTGATGGCTTCCACAAGCTTGGCAAGGGCACCTTTATCCTCACTAGAAAACAACAGAGCTCGTCAATAAACGACGGCGACAGTGATCAAAAATAAAATTTTTATTTTGTCCATTTATATTTTAAGAACATGAGTAACAGCGGTGTTTATGCTGCTTTATTTGCAAGCCAACATTAAACTTACGGGTTTATCTGTGTGAAGGCAACCGAAGTGCATGTCTTCCTGTGCACCAGTCTGCCCAGTCTAGCCTTGCCTTTGACGATGCAGTACGGGACGCCCATCTTACGACACAAAGCTGGCAGGAAAATGACAAGCTGAAAGAGCAGAGACACCATTAATGCTTCGCAGGGACATGGTGATGGAAGAGACTTGAACTTTGAGGCCCTTGCTCAGGGTTAAAAAGCTCGTCTGTTTTGATCTACACAGTGACTTCAGGTGAAGAAATTCAAACATCATTGCAAGGAACCACTTGTTTAAATCCAACCAGTAATTTTCACTGCTGCTGACAAAGGTACATACTTCGATGGGGTCAACATCATGGGCAATGATGACCAGCTGGGCCTTCTTGTTCTCCACCAGTGTTGTGACAGTGTTCACTCCTGAAAGTAGGGAAACATTCTTATTCAGATGCTCTTATTCAGATTCCAGTGTAATAGACTTTGGGCCAATGCTCAGGGTTAAAAAGCTCAATACGCATCACTGAAGCCATCAGGTGAAGAAATTCAAGTCATCACTGCATTCGGGCCATGAACTCATGATCTACCGCCGATCAGTTTATCGTCAAATGACACTAAACCAATAAATTAGGTTGATTCACCATCACAGACAATGATATGTACATTTATAACCAACCTGCGCGGAGAACAGGGGGCCTCTTGGTAGGAGTGTCCCCCTTTCCAGCTGCTTTCTGCTCAGCACGGGCCTGCAGCCTCTTCTTTTTCTCCTGCTTGGTCTCTGGTCTGTACTTGTGGGCAAGTTTGAACAGCTGTGTGGCTGAGCAACAAAGAAGTCAATTAAAGCCCAGTGTGCCATGTGCTAAATGGCTAGAGGACTATTTAAAATGAAATTCAGTCTCCACATTTTTTGAAATTAACTTACCAGTCTGGCGGTCCAGAGCCTGGGTAAACTGGTTGATTGCAGGGGGGACCTTCAGACGCTTGTAGAGGATGGAGCGCTGCCTCTGCAGGCGGATGTAACGAGGCCATTTGACAAAGCGCGTCAAATCGCGCTTCGGCTGAATATCCTGGCCTGGAAATATAATAAACTTCTTAAAAACCAGCAATCATTGCACAAATGCTGAGCTTCCTGCTTTTCAGTTTGAAGTGCATCAGCGATCTTGGTGGAATATTGTCATCAGTAGCATTAAGATAGCAAATATTCATTTACATCACATGCACTTTCTATTTTTCTCATCCCTGGAGGGCACTTACCGATGCCAAAGTTCTTTGGCCGTTTCTCGAACAGGGGGTTGACTACCTTCTTGGCCTCATGTTTCTTGGCCACTGAAGGGGCAGGTGCCACCTTCTTCCCCTTAGCCTTCTTTCCCTTGGGCTGTGAAGAAAAGAGTTGTAGTTTTAGTCAAACCACCTTTGTCAAATCAAGAAAACTTTTGAGGAACATAATCAATTTATACTAAACTAATACTACGGAAATGGTCAATTCTTTAAACCATTATTTCTAAATTTCTGAAGAGCTATAAACATAGCATGATTTCCTTAGCAATGCTGTGCAATATAAAATCCAAATTACATACGCATTTACTAAACAATTCCTGAAATCTATTAAATAACGTACCTACGACATTTGATAATAAAACCACGTATACTGTGTCCATTTTAGCCGGCTAGCTATGACGGCATTGATCTCCCTCTAGCTCAGTTACACGAAACATTTAGTTTCGTTGCATGAGCCAACATTTTGTTCAAATGTTTAAAATAAAAATTTGACATTCAGGCAAAAACAACCTAAACACAGCAAAAAACGCCAATGAAATTAGTCACGTTTACCCACGTTAGCACTAGCTTCGAACAGGGCTATACTGCATCCAGACCGGCTAAGCTAGTATAACTTCAACCAAGTTTTATGCAATAATAGAACAACATCTACAGACAATATTGACATTATGCACTAAAACAGCATTCTAACAACAAACATGTACAATATGCCATAAAAGACTTTACGACAACAAATGGATGGAAAGTGATAAAAGATGTACAAAAACTCCAGAGGAAAACAGCCTATGTACCCACCATGTCGGTTCAGGCAGAAAGGAAGAGCAAGGCATTGTGGGTAGCGGAAATACCGCCGGGGTTGCAACGTGGTTACGTCTCTTAAATACGCAGATCTTAAATCAGCGGTCAGAGAAACAATCTGGCTTGATTGCACTCCTTCTGACTTGTAAAAAATATATAAATATTAGAGCTTTTACACTACAGTAAAACAGCAGTAGTAGTAGCAGTAGTAGCAGTAGCAGTAATTGTTGTTGCTGTTGTTGTGCTAAAAGCCATACTAGCATATTGTGGCTTTGTTTATGTTACACATATTTTATTTAGGCGCTACTTGTAACAACGTATTTATATTTCTGTAAAACCCTAAAAAATATTATAGCCGAAAAGACCCATTTGACCGACGCACAGTAGACGTCACTTCCGTAAACAGGTCTCTCATCCGCGGATAAAATGTCTGTTTAGTGGACACAAGTTGCTGTTTGATTCAGTATTTCCCAGCGCGACGCACATAAAATTGTCCTTTTAAACAAATGAGATCAATTTATGTGGAACGTTGTGGTGTTCGTGTTAGGTTGACGCTTTCCATCTGCGCGTCGTGCTACCGGCCCCTCTGTGGATGGGAGGGGGGATGTTTGGAGCGGTGGGCCCGCAGCTCTCCCACGTCTCCATTCGCCTCCTTCAGTTCGAGCAGGCGTTCTGTCTTCATCTTTGATGTCTTTACGAGAAGAATGAATGGCTGCGATCATCCCCTGACAGCTATTTGGTAAATAGAAATCTCTCAAAGATGTTGTCATCGAGGTTATTTCTATGATGTAGTTAAGGCCTGCCGTGCAGTGGTTTTGGGACGTGTCACTGCATACTGTAATACAGATACGTCCATATCAGTGCTATAAATAATAAATATATCCGTCATTCTTTGGTTTTGATGAATGATTGTAACGTTCTGCGCGCACGTTGTATGAGTTTGAGCAAGCTAGCCCTAGCAATAACAAGTTAATGATCTTAACGCAGTTTTTTGATATTAATGCTCTGCAAAATTAGCAGACATCCTCCTGACGAGATCGAGCAGCTATGGCTAAACAAGACATTTGCCCGCACGTTGACTCCATAGGAGAGACAACCAAAGAAGACCTTCTCCTGAAAGCTAAGGTGGGTTTACTTCCTTCCCCAACAGTGTCTCCTTTGCATACTGTTACAGTCAAATCGTCCTTGATACTATAATCTACCCAACACATATACACTCTGCATCCGTCACAAGGTTGTTGTTGTGTATATGTGTGATTTTGCTGTGGATGAATAACTAAATGTTGTGCTAAACATATAGTGTTCTATTTTATGCGTATTCCCTTTTGCTGCAGGGAACTTGCCAGTCTTGCACAGCTGGGGGTCCAAACCTGTGGGCCTGTTTACAGGTAAGGACAAGAATTTGGTTTATTGTAATAAAAACCTACACACACTGTCATGCATAAGAGCACGTAACTGCAGCCTTGAAGACCATCAAATTGCTTTCTTATTTCATGCACTTTGTAGTGTTAAAAAATGTTTAAATATTCAGTGTTTAACCCTTTATAGGGCACTCATTGAAATGCTATTAAATTTAAAAAAAAAACAGTTTAAGGGTGTTATTAGGAATCATAACCAGAGTTTATTTCTGTTTTCAGATTTTCAAAAAATTTTTATGTCTAACCCTATCTAATACATTATTTCTATTGTCTAGACTGACTGCTCATATGTTGGTTGTGGAGAATCCTACTCTGATCACAGCACCCTGCATGCGCAGGTAACACATTGCATAGAAATCTTGGCAACAACTTCACTATTGTTATAAATGCACAGTAGGTAAATTAGCAATTATTGTTGCTTTTCTCCTAAATACTTATGTATTTTTTCAGGCAAAGAAGCACAACCTGACAGTGAACCTGACCACGTTCAGGATTTGGTGCTATGTTTGTGAGCGGGAGGTGTTTTTGGATCACAGGGCCACCCTGGTGCCTATACCGGCTGTTTCCCATCATTGCAAGGCTGCAGAGCAGGTATGTCTCATTCTCTATTGCCTGCTATTTCAAATGAACTAAGCCTAGCCTGTCTCTGTTGTAGTTATGGTGCATTCATGTCTTTTTTCTTAGGACGCAGCTTCCCAGCCAGCAGGTCACCCACTGAAAGGCGTGCCGATTGCTGTGGCTGAAGAGGATGGTTCAGAATCAGAGGAGGATGAGCTGAAGCCCAGAGGTCTGTTAAAACTAAACACAGTAAACAGGAACTGTATTTTGCATCTTTACACCCCAAAAGCGGTTGTTATCTTTTGGTAGAGCCCTCGTTGTAAAACTTCTAAAATACAAATTTTCTATTTTGGTTTTTGTCATTTAAAGGCTTGACAGGGATGAAGAATATAGGAAACTCATGTTACATGAATGCAGCTCTTCAGGCCTTGTCCAACTGGTAAAGTCACGTCCTGTTATGACTTACTGACTTTGGTCTGATTGTGTCCCTGTTGTTTCCTAATTGTCTTCCTTTCCTCACCAGTCCTCCTCTTACTCAGTTCTTCCTGGACTGCAGTGGTTTGGTCCGTACGGACAAAAAGCCCGCCCTCTGCAAGAGTTACCAAAAACTCATCTCGGAACTCTGGCATAAAAAACGGTAATTTCACTGTTATAATTGTGGCCCCCACCACATAACCCAAGTGAAAGTGGGATGATAATAATAATAATTTAATCATTTTAATAAACTAATGCTCGTGAGTGTTTCCCTGCCAGGCCCAGCTATGTTGTTCCCACCAGCTTGTCGAATGGCATCAAACTTGTAAATCCCATGTTTCGTGGCTACGCCCAGCAGGTATGCTACTGCTGGTCACATCAACACTGGGACCAAATTAGTGATTCCCTAGATTTTTCTCCTAAAACCTCTTTATTTTCTACCATTTTTAAATTCACATAATTGTTGCATTTAGCCAAATGTCTCGTGCTTTTCTCTCCACAGGACACTCAGGAGTTCCTGCGCTGTCTGATGGACCAGCTCCATGAAGAGTTAAAGGAGCCGCTGGCTGAATGCAGCACGAGTGGAGAAGGAAGCGACGGAGAAGAAGTAAGGGATGGCGAACAATCCCCGTCTGAGGACGAGTTCCTATCTTGCGATTCTGGCTCGAGCAGTGACAGGGGGGAGGGAGGTGGAGCAGGAGAGAGCGAGCTGCTCCTACAGGATGAGTGTGATGGCATTTGGCCACCAACGGGAGGGTCAGTGGGCCACAGCCCCCCTGGGGTCATCTCAGAGAAGGAGAGGTTAAAAGAGAAAAAGGGCTCTGGCTCACCCCTCCACGGGGGCTCGCAGGAGATGGATGAAGACGCTGATGTGGATACGGCAGCTGAGGAGACTGTTCCTGAGAGGGGGGAGGAAGAAGTATTAATGCCTGCCTCAAACACTGAGACTCAAAGTCAGGAGACCAACCAGACAACCGACACAGGACAAGGGCTAACCCAGAGCAGCACCCCAGGTACGAGGTCAGGGGGGTGTACGGGTTTGGTTTCCTACACTGAGTCCTAAGGCATTGTTTATTTACACTTTTGCATGCATGCTGTTCTTTTCTAGAACCAGACAATGAGGCTTCAATGGCCCATCCCCAGTCCACTCACTGCAGTCCTGTGCGAACCCTTCAGGAGCTGCACCCTAAACTGTCCTCCAGCCCCCCTCGCTCCAGCCCCCTCCGCTCCGCTGGGCCCTCATACTCGTTCAAAAAATGTAAGGAGGGAGCTGGCAGTCACTAGATTTCAGTAGACATCATCATTTTAGATTATTCACATTCAATCACAATGTCGGCCAATGTAAAACTAAAATGTTGAAGATGATATCAGTCTTGAATCTGACAACTGAAGCTAACAACGCGGTCCTTTTTAGTTTTTTGTAATGTCTGTCACAAAACTCTTAACTGCTGTTTTATTTTTTAATGGCTGTCATGAATCTTCCAGCCCAGATGATGCTGAGTTCAAAGAAGAAGAAACAGTCTCACTTTCGCAGTGTGATTTCTGACATCTTTGATGGCTCCATCCTCAGCCTGGTCCAGTGTCTAACCTGTGATAGGGTGAGATGCACCGCCCAGCTTGTGGCGCTAGAGGGGGCTGCAGACCAGCACACAAATGGAAAACTTTTTTTTCTTTTAACTGCAGTTGAGTTCACATCCATTTTAACTGGAACTTTTCTCTTAGACCAACGTTCTGAATGTATCACAGGTCTCTACAACAGTGGAAACATTCCAAGATTTGTCCCTCCCAATTCCCGGTAAAGAAGATTTGGCAAAACTCCACTCTTCCATACACCAGAATCTCCCTGTCAAAACAGGCACCTGTCCTGAGTCCTACAACTCACAGGGATGGATCTCTTACATCATGGAATCTATACGCCGGTTAGTCGACCATGTTTTCTGAAAAGAGGTAGAGAGCAACAGAATTAATGTATTTAGATAGTGAGGGTCCTCCAGTTCAGTAACAACAATAGGAAACTTGTGCATCTTGTGGTGAGAAGGCCTTGCAAAAGCCCACGGATTAGTATTCTAAAATTGTGTCATTAGAAGTGATCTAAAGAAGCTTTATGTATTGTATTTAAGGTACCAGTGATTTTGAAAACCAGTAAAGGATTTAACACCACAAGAAGATGCTTGAGGTTTTCTATATCACTGCCCATAGTGTATTTCCTAATACTGAGAGAAGAGCAATGAGAGCTGGTACCATTTTTGGCATAGAAGGAGAAACGCTTGCCTTGCCCAGTGCTTCGGCACAAACCTGCATCGGTATGAATCACCCCAGGTGTTGGGACATAGATTCTCAGGTAGATGTGGGACACCATTTGCTCAAAATTCAGAGATTTCAAAAGCCTTTCCAGTGTTTCACCAATCTAACTGGCAAGTACAGGCGAAATCCACAGAAAACTGTTGTCTATCTCTGTCAATCTGTGTTCCACTACGCTAAAAGAACTGTAGCGTTTTAAAACATGATGACCACTGATGCAGATCTAGCAGGAAAACCACAAGAAACGCCAAAACAAAAGAAGTACTACCAAGCTCAACCTAAACAGGGCTTTGAATACAAGTATATGTGTTACATGTATAAGAGCAGCAACATAAATGTCATCACTAGGACCAGTGTCTGACTCTTTTCAATGACTCTTTGTGTATGAACAGGTTTGTGGTCTCTTGTATCCCCACTTGGTTTTGGGGGCCCATGGTCACTCTCGAGGACTGCCTCGCCGCCTTCTTTGCTGCAGATGAGCTCAAAGGTAGAAAACGGCCCGATCTACTCTGAATCTGCAGTGTGATGAGAAGCATTTAGCTATTAATGGCGTTTATCTGTTCCAGGGGACAACATGTACAGCTGTGAGAAATGTAAAAAGTAAGTATAACTATCCAGGTAGAGTGATTTAAGAGAAGAGCTGATTACAAACCCCTAAAAATCTTTTTTTTTTTTTTAAATTCTACAGATTGAGAAATGGTGTCAAATATTGTAAAGTACTTAAGCTTCCAGAGGTACAATTTTTTCCATTTCCGTTTAAGCATAACTTGTGTTTCTCTACTTAGATGACACTGTTTTTGTTTGTTTGTTTGTTTTTTTCCAACACGATCTGTGCAGATTCTGTGCATTCACCTGAAACGCTTTAGGCATGAGGTGATGTACTCGTTCAAGATCAGCAGCCACGTTTCCTTCCCTTTGGAGGGTCTGAACATGCAGCCTTTCCTGGCCAAGGACAGTCCTTCTCAAGTCACCACTTACGACCTGCTGTCAGTCATTTGTCACCATGGCACTGCAGGAAGTATGCGATACCATCATTTCCTGCAGATAAGAGCGCATACCGACCTGCTCAGACTGTCATGTGCATTTCCGCTCCTTTAGGTGGCCACTACATTGCTTACTGTCAGAATGTGATCAACGGCCAGTGGTACGAGTTCGATGACCAGTATGTGACAGAAGTCCATGAGACGGTTGTGCAGAACGCAGAAGCCTATGTGTTGTTCTACAGGTTAGCGTTGGAAAGACCCATCGAACTCAATTGGGCTCCCCCTTCTTGGTGCCGTCTTGCAGTCACTGGCTGTGTTTCATGTGAATTTGTGCAGAAAGAGCAGCGAGGAGTCGGTGCGGGAGCGGCAGAAAGTCGTGGCCCTGGCCAGTATGAAGGAGGCCAGCCTGCTGCAGTTTTACATCTCCAGAGAATGGCTGAACAAGTTCAACACATTTGCCGAACCAGGCCCCATCAGCAACCACACATTTCTCTGTCAGCATGGAGGTACGTGTTTCAAGGAGCTCGCCACGTTAACAAGCACACCCTAATTCCAAGGCTTTTTTTTTTTTTTTTTTTTGCAGGGATTCCTCCCAATAAATACCACTACATAGATGACCTGGTTGTGATTGTTCCCCAGAATGTGTGGGAGTACCTTTACAACAGGTGGAATCGATAGTCCAGTTTCTCTCGTTTTACTAGCTTCCGCCTGTGTATTTGATTATTTTCCGTCTTGTGCTCATAGATTCGGAGGCGGTCCAGCAGTGAACCATCTCTATATGTGTGCCATCTGCCAGGTGGAGATCGAAGCTCTGGCTAAACGCAGAAAGATGGAAATAGACACTTTCATCAAGGTTGGCACATGTAGTCTGCAGGAATAAAGCCTTAATGCTTTGTGGTAAATGAGAAACAAATGAGCCTGCGGTCTCACCTGTAGCTGAACAAGGAGTTCCAGGCGGAGGAGGCCCCCACAGTCATCCTGTGCATTAGCATGCAGTGGTTCCGAGAGTGGGAGAGCTTTGTGAAGGGCAAAGACAATGGTATCAGTCAGTAAACACAATGCCACGCTAATGCACGAAAGATTTTTTTCTTTAGCATCATAAAATAGCTGTGCTGTATTCCCACAGAGCCCCCAGGTCCCATTGACAACAGTAAAATAGGTGTGATGAAAGGAGGACACCTCCAGCTGAAGCAGGGTAGGTTTCAGAGAAGCTGACTGGAAATGAGGGAAAAACAAACTGACTGCATGTTGTGTTAACATGCTCTGCTGCTCTCCAGGTGCCGACTATGGTCAGATCTCTGAGGAGACGTGGCAGTACTTGTTGGGTATTTACAGTGGAGGCCCTGAAATAGCAGTGAGACAGACAGTGGCCCTGCCTGATTCTGACAGCCTGCACGGAGAGAGGAAGATTGAGGCAGAGACCAGAGCACTTTAAAATTAAAAGGTTGGAACGTTTTCTTTCTCTAAATCATCTAAATTTTGCTCTGTTTGCATACAACTGTATGTTTAAAAAGCCCAAGATCATTAATCCCAGATAACTGGCAGGAGTTAGCGTATCCTCCATCTGACATAGCCAAGAATCCAACTAATAAACAGCTGTAAAAAGAAAGCTCTGACAGGTTGTTTTGATCTCAGCCTCTTTTCCAACTTTGGTTATCTGCAGGTCTTCGACATGCCACCCCTGAGTTAACTGGAAACTGTGGAATTCGCACCTTGGTGAAGAGACACCTCGCTGTGGAGCTTTGTAAATGTAGCAGCATGTGATTCCAAAGCTGCGTTTCAAGACAGCGACTAGAATATCTCAGCTATCTAACGTATTGGATGATTGGTAGATTAAGGCGCAGGCGAAAGGCAACCATTTGACCAGGAAATTAAGTTATTAACAAAACGTCACGAAGGCGAGCGATCATAAAAACATGCATGTGCTCCAGGGTCATCATGTTTAATGCTGCGGGTCAGGCAGGTCATGGCAGTGACAGGACCTAGAATGTTTTTTGCTTAAAGCCACATTATTATAAGCGTGGAAAAAGATGAACCTGTCGAATTAGTTCTGGTCAGATTTTTCCTGAAAAACAGGCCTACATGCTACAGCTACGGTAGTGTAACCTAAAGTAGTGAAGTCATAAAAATAAATAATAAAGTATCTAAGATACAGCAAAACTAAGAGGATTCAACGTGTGATATCGCTGTGCGTGTGTGTGATTACAGTTTCTGAGACTTTGGCATCTTCTTTTTTTTTCTGGTCCTCACATCGGTGTAAACAGTTTTTCTCGATCAAACACGCTGTACTAATTAGGTTAAACTCAGTTAACAACAGGATTTAGAGGTAAAAATATGGCTAGCTCCATATCCGCTCTCTATACAAGTGTTGAATAAAAGTGCAAACATACGTAAATATGTCTGCAGCAAAAACTCCTCCAGGCTGGAAACCACCTAAAGATACCGAATGGATGGATTTTTCCCCTCATTTTTTAAATTATTAAATGACTCACAAAGATGCATCACGACCTGCACGCTGCACTAATTCTGTTCTGCAAAGTTTGCGATTCTAAACGATGTTTCCAGTTGGTTCCTGCAACAACACAGGAAAAGATCCCGGTTTGATAGATCGGATGAGTAAGTCCAAATGTGTTGAGTGTCCGTTCTCCATCTGAAATTTCACTGGATGGTTTGAGCAATTCTGGGGTTGGTTATCGTGATATTGACACACCGCAACCGTCTTATGCTGGCTAATGCTTTCCTTCTAGATTTGAACAGTTATTTCAGTGAGATGTCTAAAATGCCTGTCCACATATTGTAAATAAGATTAAAATGGTCTGGAATTTATTTGCCAGTTCTTTGCCTCCAATGTACATGAAGTGACACGTTGCAAGTTTTTAAAAAACAACCTGTGTAAAACTAGACGGTGTGTTTCCCGTCTCCATGACAAGCGAAGATAAAAATCTTCAGATTCATGTAAACGTGGAGACTAGTACCTACACTCCTCCAACACTCTGTTTTAGATGCGCCTGCTGATTGCTGGGGAAATGGAAACAATCCCAGAGCCAGACAGAGAGAGAGGGGGGGGGGTTTCAGTGACGAAGCCGCTCCAAAGCGAGCAGCTGTGATGTCATCTCAAGTCCCAGTCAGGTGCTGAGCTGGACTCAGCCCAGGCAGGGAAGCAACGGAAGAGCCGACAGAACTGAGGCGAGGCGTTCAGCTGCATTTCTGTCACACGCTCTTTCAGAGAGATGCGGCTGCAGCATCCATTCCCAGCAGGACATCGGCGGGCTTCAGGTAAAGCAGCTTTATGTAAGAATGACTAGGTAAATATTGTCTCATGCTGAAAAATGAAACAAGCAGTTTTCAAGCAAACGTGAATCCAGGCAGACAGAACGCGGCTGGGCCGGTCTGTGGAGCGGGGGGGCTTTGGGTGTGGCTCTCAGCATCCTGAATCTGCACCAGAAAACTTGGTGCGATGAAGGTCAGACGATGCGTTCAGGAGAGAGGGGAGATGTGTGTTTTCACGGGTTACAGCATGGAAATCATGGTGAGTGGTGGTCCATCCCCTTTGCTGCGTGGATAAAGGAACGGGGAGTTTTGTGGAATAGAACTAGCTCTTGCATCAAAGTCTTTAACTTGGCAGACGACCTATGGAGGAACCAGCTTATCTTGAGTTCTGGTTGGTGGTACTTCCCAAAACAATCGAATTATTGCATCAGCATCTGTCATTGCTGAAATACACTCAAACATTACATTTCCGCCACCATCGTGCTGGACAGGGGCAGTAGCATTGTGATTTTGCTCCTGTCACCTGCATCATTTGCCCAGACACCTTCAACATCCTGACGGCGCACGTGCAAGAGCCACACATCCATCCTGGCAACGTGGATTGTGAGGATTCACATTGTCAGAGACAGACGTGAACTTGCTCCCAGGCACGGGTGTCTGCTGATTGCATGTGCGAAAGAATGAGGCAGGTGTTGGAACTTGCTTTGGCACCGCAGGCTAACCAAAGAGTGGAAGTTCCGACACAATGCAAGAAGCAAAGTTGGCCCAGATGATCCCCCATCAAGGCCAAGATGATGAGTTAGGTTCAGTTCTGAGGGTTTAATTGGTGTTTGGAGCTGTGCCACACAGTAATATCAAACTACAGGCTTGTTGTGACACGCCAGTCATCTTGTTCCACTGACAGACTTTCATTGTTCCATCCCACAGGAAGAATTTCACTCCGATAAACCTCTGACAAACACATTTTGTCACGCTAAAGAGAAGACAGCCTACAGAGGAAAGATCAGCGCTGCCTTACAGATGAGCAGATGAAGTCTGCACCGAAGAAATGTAAATATTTACAAGTCAAGTCTGGAAGCTCTTAGAGAAGAGACAGAAAACACTTGGGTCGTGTTCCACTGACCTTCAGGTTCACGCTGGCCTGTTGGATGTGGGACCGTCAGTTGTCTTCTTTGCCAAAAACAGGGCTCCAGAAAGAAGGAAAAAAACCTGATCAGTGAAAGCCTGAGTGAGAGCGGCTGTAACTACGGCCCGTCCAGGCCATGGGCTGTGCCGTGTGCTCCCACCTGCTCGACTTGTGGGCCCTGAAGGTGGGCAGGACGGGCCCCGGTGCCATGGAGCTCCGCTCCTGTCCTCAGATGCTCCACGGGGGTTACCACAGAGTGACGGGCCTACACTACACGTCATCCTTCTCCGACGCGGAAGACTGCTGTGAAGACACCAGCTCGGGGGACGGAGAGGACTGAGGGGCCGACCCCCAGCCGGCGGGGGGGGGACGACCAGAACTGCTACCTGTCAGATGTACACACACACACAGCAGTCAACAATGTAAGCCTTTTTCATTTTAAAGAGGTTGTATTTGTTTATTTTTTGGTTGGAAACTGTAGCTGTTTTTTTACATTAAAAACATGAGAAAATACCACGGATAAGGTCATAACCCCGCTCCACTGACACACAGGGGTAAAAGGATGATGTTAGGGGGTATTTTGCAAACAAAACGGCAGAGGGTGTCCAACCCAGCCAGGAGGGTACGCGTTTCTGTGTTGTGCAACCAACTTCCGAACCCATATTTTGCCTACTGCTTGTAACGGCTCACCTTCTCAGTAATCACAAAGACAGCAGCTCTGACAGACCACAAATAAGACGCAAAAACCTGGTCTGAACTAGAAACCAGCAACTAGTCCTACCACTACCGCTAAAAACCTGTCTCTGACGCTGCAAACAACTGTTGGAAACAAAAAGTGAACATGCTCTGCATCAGAGTTCATTTAGATCTATTTAAGACTCCAAGGTCCACTGGAAGAATGTCCCCCAACCTGGTGAGGACAGTCTCCATATGACTGTCTGTTGGACAACAAGCGGCTCACGTCCTCCCACATGCTGCAGCTTTGCAGTAAACACGCTTGTCAGAAGCAGAAGCCCTGTCCCGGCTCCCGCGGGTGGGCTGATGGAAGACCTACCAAGACCTTTCCAGGACTGCTGACCCTGCAGCGGATCCATATTTATGCAGTTAGTTTGAGTTAGGAGTTTTTAGCCGGGTGGACATTACTTTGTTCTCCAGGAGTTTGAAGGGTGCTCAAGTAGGACTGGAATCCATTTA
This sequence comes from Tetraodon nigroviridis, assembly GCA_000180735.1. NCBI lineage: Eukaryota > Metazoa > Chordata > Actinopteri > Tetraodontiformes > Tetraodontidae > Tetraodon > Tetraodon nigroviridis. The sequence goes on along the minus strand of CAAE01014533.1, from coordinate 185,869 downwards.
TTTGTACATATTTAACGAATGTCCCTGCCTTCAGAATACTTGTGTTTGGGCTTGGACAGCATGTGGTGACGTATTTATTTTTTATTTTAGATGACTTCTGAGCATCAGCTTGCCCAAGTATGAATCAGATTACGCAGAAACCCTCCAGCCCGCCTCCATGTGTCATCACCATTTCGGGGGTGGAGGCAGGTTAAAAGCAGCGCATCTCTGGTCCACTCTCACTTTCACGCACCCTCACAATCACGCACCCTCTGACAGCCATGATAACGAATGAAGTTTTTTCCTGCTTTGTTTTCTACGGCGTTCTGCTGGTTGTTAAAATGTACATCGTCGCAATAATAACGGGACAAGTGAGGCTGCGCAAAAAGGTGGGAGTCTGTGGAGTCCGCGGAAAAAGTTGGCTTCTAACTTTGGAAAAATGATGTAACGTATTTCTCCTCAATTAAGGCTTTTGCAAACCCGGAGGACGCTCTGCGACACGGAGGATTACGGTACCAGAGAGAGGATCCATATGTGGAGAGATGCCGGAGGTAAAGCATACTGACATTTTACAGGATACTGATCATTTTTTAATGTCGATATATCATTATTATAACTATTATTATTATTATTACCATTATTATTATTATTATTATTATTATTATTATTATTATTATTATTATTATTATTATTATTATTATTATTATTATTATTATTCAAACTACGTGTTCGACCGCCCCCTGGTGGCCAACTATTTTTGTAATTATAAAATGAAAATGCTTAAAGACTTTTTTCCCTTTAGACATAGCCTAGATTTTATTAATTTGTAACATTTTATCAACATTTAACATTTTAATTATATAAACCCGACAGAAGAAGGTAAGAATTTGGAAGAAGGTAAGAAATTGAGTGGTGTCATCTAAAGATGAAACGGTCCAATAGTCTCAACGGAGTTTCCACATTGTGTCATTTGAAAGCTCTATCCCACATCTGTGATATTACTCACTAAAATATTCCCAGACCTCCAGAGCTCCCAAGCGTGAGAAGAGATCTGAGCTCAGACAGAACAAACTGACTCATTCTTCTGATACTCTGCAGAATCCACTCTTACATAAACACTCTCAGCGTCCAGACTGACCCAAAGAAAACACACACGTGGAAACGCAAACGGCTTCCACTCGTAATGCTGCAGGATATTGATAACAGGTGTGTTTTGCCCCTACAGAGCTCATATTAACGACATGGAGAACATCCTACCCTTCCTCTTCCTGGGAGCCATCTACTCCATGATGGGACCCTCACAGGCCGTGGCCCGCCTTCACTTTCTGGTTTTCTTCTGCGCTCGGGTGGTTCACACCATCGCCTACCTGTGCGCTCTGCGGGCACCGATGCGATCGGTGACCTACACCCTGGCCCAGGTCCCCTGTGTCTCCATGGCTGTGCAGATCCTGATCACCGCTGCAGCACACGCGTGAATGTAAAACATGTAAAAAAAACAAAACAGAACAAAGTCAAGAATGTCAGTGACTGTGCAATACAATCCATAGGATTACCCTTCAACTGGGATTTGGAGTTTAGCGTTACATGTTATTGGTTTTTTAATTTAAGTATTAAAATGTGACATCTTTAGAGTAATTTAAAATTAGATTATTGTCTATTTATAATGCAAATGAAGGATTTTGCATGTTTTTTTTTTACCATATGACTGTAAAGCAGAACCTGTACTTACTGTGAGCCTCTTCCAGCACTTCACGCCGACCTCCTTTATTCTGATTTTTACGGTCATTGATTGCTGGTCATTGTAAACGCCTACTTTCAGAGTGCCTCTTCGGTCTTGCCTTGTGTGTGTATTGTCGTTGATAAATATCTCTCACTCCATAAACCCTGTTCTGGGCACCTAACTTAATTTAAGATTCAGACTTCATACTTTTGTCTAGTTCTTAATAAAGTATTGTGATACAAATCTGTTGTTCTGCATTTGGGCTGTTTTTGAGGGAATGATTCACACCCTTTCTATACATGTTTGATTTCAGAATTTGTGTTTTAAGCACGAAAGATGGTTCTATTGTCTGACTGGTGTGGACAGACATGGACAGAGGGCCCCTCTGCTCCTGCCTGAGAGTGAGATGATCCAGAAGTCTGCGGCAGCACTCCAGCATTCCTCTGTCTATTACGCAAGACTTTTGGCTGTACTGTCTGCACCCTTTCTATCCTGGAGGGCCCCGGAGGGCCTCAGGAGGCTGCACAAACATCTATTCATACTTGTCAGAAGTATGTATGTGGTTTACCAGTGTGTTTTGTCATTTCCTGGAGGTATGATTCAACCTGTGAATTTCCATTCTGCCATGACTAAACTCCAAAATTACACCGCTGGAAAGATTCGTGATTATGGAGTTTGTATTCAAAACAGAAACAATCCGAGAAATCCAGAGAAGGCGGTCAGGATTAGAAGCCTAACCCTTTGCATTGAGCAAACAACAAAACAGAGGATCTGCCAGGATCCTAATGGGCCAAGGGTGTGTCTGCCCAGTTGCCCCAGGGCTGTGGCCTCACGTTTTCCTCTCTTAAGTGATGCCGTTTTCAGCTCTGGACTCTGGACTGTCATCAATATGACGGGGATGATTATTGTTGTGAAAAAAGCTGCCAATTAGCAGAAATTCATCTAACATATATATGTAATGAGAAAAACATCCAATTTCATATTTATTATATATATATGTATATATAGCAATAAACAAAATCTACTACTCTCACAGCAGTGGTCTACAGCACTTAATAAAATAATAGCTATAATAATAATAATAATAATAATAATAATAATAATAATATATTTCTGGTTCCTTTGAGGCCACATTTGATACACAAACATTTACAAGTATACTTGGCATTAAAAACGATGGCAATACAATATTTTAAGACACTTGGTGTTTTCCTTTTTTTGTACATTTTCTTAAATTTTGATATCACAGAGAGGTTCATCAACAGTCTGAACAGTAAATACAGATATACACACACCAAAAAAACTGCAAAAATGCCAAGGGGAGGTAGGAAGAAAGTACTGACAGAAATACAGGAGCAATAAAACTTGTGGAAGAAGCAGTAAAAGTGAGGGAACCCTCCTGTTTTAGGTCAATTTATAGATCCCAAACCAAGTTGTAGTTTTGTGCATGCATGGAGATGCTCACCCTCTCGGACATGAACTGTACATTGGGCAAATCAGGAATTGGACCATTCTTGTATGTCAAGTGAAGGGACGCCTAAAAGGCTTTTATAAATAGTTTGTTTAAAACTTTCAGATACTTTTTTTTTTAATATCACAGTAAAGAAAACTCTAACATGTGGCTTAACAGTGACGTGTGGAATTCTTGTGGAAGCTGCTGCTGCTTGCAAACACAAAACACCACACAGGGGCGCCCTCAGACATACAGTTGTGTGTGATTTAGTGCCCCACTGTTAACTGATTTTATTTCTTTTATTTTTTAAAGACTGTAATAAGAGTAATTATGCTTAAGTGCACTGAGAGTTTAGGTATTTCGGCTAGGCTGTGGGATTCCAGTATAGCTGATCATACAAACGGATTTGCAAGGTAGAAAAACTGTAAACTCCTTCTTGGCCTGAGTGCCCACACGGCCGCACTGGCCGTGACATAGTGGGCCGTTTGTACCCAGTGGGGTCACCCAAGGTAAACTGGTGCTTGGTGAAAGTGCAATTCAAGAAGGCCCAGGAGCCAGGATACCTTTGGTGAGTGCCTGCTGGTCCAGGGGGCTCGGCCCCAAACGGGTTTTCTCCTCAAATGAGCCCGACGCCTGCAAAAGTCATAGTGCTTTTTGGATTGGGCAAAAGAACCGCTGGCCAATCTGAATTAAAAACAAACAAACACAAAGTTATGTATTTTGGGAAGATTGTAACTATCCAATAAGTTTTTAGTCGTTTGTTTCCAACTTCCTGTCTGACAATTTGTACATGTTAAATTCAGATGAGGGAGCAACAAAACAGTCGTTATTATATATCTGTCATTATTTGGATTTTAATTTGAAAGGATCAATGTTTTCCAAGAGGAAAATAAAATGACTAATGTTTCAACAGGAATGTGATAACATTCCCTTCTGCAAAAAAACCCAAACTAGTCCGATAGCTCATAGCCGGTTTCTGAAAGGCAGACGTGGCCAAACAGCAGATGTCAGGTTGCTGAAGAGACACCATTTAGCAAGTTCATTCTAGTAACAATTATAAAAGGATAACATCATTTGTAGGTCACAGCTGCTTACCATCAAAAACTGTCACTCTTTCTTATGTCTATACTTTGTCCATATTTGATTTTTCAGTCATTTATCACCAAGTTTAGTCACATAATTTATTTTGTGGGTTATGACGTTCACACTTGGTGGGGCCCCGATTCAAGCTTTGGTTTTTATTTGAAATGTGCTGCTTGGAAAATAGATCAAAGTTGGTATTTCCTTTCTCTATTAAGTGGAGAAGCTTCAGTAATATTACTCCTCCTACATAGGTTTTAGAAATGTGTTATATAACCTATTTTGGTTCAGAAGCTGCAGTGCATGCAGCCAGAGCAGGTTATTCATTACGGGTTAAACATGATAAATGAACGTGGCCTCTCCTGTCAAATATCACCACAAAAACTTTGCATTAACAGCAGTGTGCTGCAGTAGTGGAGGATGCTGGGAAATGGCATTTAAGGAGACGAAAGGAGCCTGCAGCCCGGTGTTGTGGACGAGGAGAAGAATAAGGACTAAAGTGTGGAAAAAAAAGCATAAAACATCAGGCTTTTACTAAATATTAGAATTAAATGGGTTTTTATAATATATCTATAAATATGCATCACAGGGATGAAAGGCGTGCCGGCCTGCCACTGTGAATGCATGTCCATGTATAAACAGATGTACACAAACATATGCATATCATACAACATTTGAACATGGATCGGAAATTCCCGTATACTATAACTAACACGAAGCCGTCAAAGAGACTTTTTTTGTACCTTGAGGTGCAGATTTACATTCAGTTGTTGATCAAGACCGCTGACACAGAACACTGAATGAAGCGCGCCAGCTCGCATATGCATCTCACATGACCTGCTCGGGCTATTTGCTGCGGGGCAACACAAACACCCAGCGCACAGTAGCTGAGCGACAGCTTGTGAAAATAAACACGCACACAGACACATTTCCTGCTGCACCCACGTTGTCTTGAGAATTAGGAAACTTAAGATACTAATATCTCTCCCTCTCTCTCTCTCTATATATATATATAAAAATAAACAAAACTATAATTCAATAAAACAGATTAAAAGCAAGATAACCAAAAACACCTTTAAAAAGAACGGTGACAGTACATGGGTGGCTGGACAGAGCAGTGCACGGATGGATTGTCTTCACTTCAGGTCCAGGACTTCCTCCTCGAAGGACGCTTGGATGGCAAATGCACTGGGGAGAGACGGGCTCTCTGGCTGCAGCACGACCGCCTCCGGCTCTGCGTCCAAACTGGACGAGCAGTGCAGCTGGACGTCCAGATCGCTGTCTGCGCTGTCAGCCAACCTGTGGTACACGGAAAAACTGCAGGTGAGCGGAGGAACCTTCTCAGTCTGATGTCACAGCTGTCGAACGACACCTGTCGCTGTTTGTTGACGTCAGCACCCTCGCTTTGGGCTCTTCCTCCGTGTTCTTCTTGCTCATCTTCCTCTGTTTGACTGTGCCACTGTCTGATTTCCCACTGGGCTCCTCTGTCAGACCTTTGGTGATATAACAGGTAATATAGGGCATGAGTGAGCAAATACTTTGAGAATTCAGAAGTATTGAATTGAATGTGCTAAAAAAGGTCATATAAAATGGCCAAAATGAAGGGTGGGCATGTTAGTTAGTTAGTCAGATCAAATGGCCCTGGTAATCCAGAGCCTAATAAAAATGTCACATGCACCTCTTTAACGCTCATTCTAACACTTGTGGGAAATAAACGAGCTACTTCACCTAGCAGCTCCTTTCGTGTTCGACTGGCTATCTCTTTGATCTCCATGCGAGACAGGGAAAGCGAGTGCGTGGCGGAGATGAGTGGAGTCGGAGGCATCGTGGCGGGGGCAGGCGTGGTCAGCACCTTGTGGACCAGAGGGGACTTGAGGGGTCTTTCGATGCTGCGGCCAACCAGGTTGCACAGGGGGATCTTGAATATGTGTTTACATGCTGATTCGCCTATAATAATAATACATAAGGATGCAAGATGAGCTAAAGCAGGAATAAAATGTCAACAAGGAGACGCAAAGAAAAAAAAAAAGAAAGAATGGTATAAATGAGACAGCTCTAAAATCCCTGGCTTCATTTAGAAACCGTAAATGTTCAGGGGATAATGCAGCCACTGAACGTGCACCCCTGCTTAAACACCTGCTTAGAATAAGGGCAAAAAAAAAATAATCAAAGCACACGGATGCTAATCTAATACTAAATAAAATGCAATGATTTTGAGTCACAAAGATTCATCTTCTTTGTCCATTTTGTGTTTAACCAAAGGATGTGTAAATCTGCATTTAATGAATGTGGCTTTTGAAGCAAAACGAGAAATTGGAGAACCAAAACAACAGATACAATCACTTGTCTGTAGCTTTTACCTCTGAAGATCCATTATTCATTAGAGTATTAAAAAAAAATTGTCATTCTTTTTCTGAACGCTCTTCACATCGCTACGATGCAGTATAAACCCAGGCCACCAGGGGGCAGCATTGCAGCTCTGCTCCAACGAGTAGTCGCACAGGTGAGACTGAATTGATGTGATGGCTACACTCTGCACACAGAAGACTGTCTAATTTACAAATGTCAGCAGTTGAGAGGTGAGTAAAGAGCCGCAGAGAAAAGCACACGGTCATTGCTGATGTCTGACAGGTACATTGGGTTAGCATTGTTAGGTGTTCTCTCCTGTATGTGCAGTTACGCAACAAAAACAATGGCAATAAAACAAAAAAAAAGCATGCAGTTACTGGAATAGAAACATGTATATATATATGTATGTATATATACAGCTATGAACATCTTCCACGTGTGTCACTGGACCAGAGGAAGAGTCACACTGGCACATGCATTAGACATAAACATTTGAGAGCTTTAGCTCATGGGAGCCAGCGAAGGGAGGCTGGCGGCCAGGAGCCCCATCAGTAGCAGCATCTTGTTCACATTACCGATGCAATTACATCAGATGCAACCCTCCCTAAAGAGCACATATGACAGGCATTCTAGAGGATGGAATTTTTTTGTCAGCACCCCCATCTATACCTTTTTTTTCCCACTTCACCCTCCCTCTGGCCATGCACCCCCTCCCCCCTTCATCCCCCTCAGACGCCGCTGGTTGGACTACCACTTTGGATCGAAGAGAGAGGGCTGACAAAAGTCTCCATGGTGACAGTGCATTCTGTAAATCATGCTGCGGCAGACGTGTCTTCTCCTTCCCTCTTTCCCTTTTCCTCCCTCCATTGCTGCCAGCCTCATAGACAACCCCTCCCTTTCTTTCTCCTCCACTCTTGTGTACGTTCCCTGCATCTTATCCTCACTTTCCAATGCAATTTCAAAAACCCCCTTCCAATGATGGACATTATCTCCTTTGTCTCACTTTTTACTACCTTCACTCAATCACAATCTCCTTTTATTACTCTTTTAATTAGTCAAGACAGACAGGAGAGGGTGGGGGGGAGGTTGGATGGGGAAGACATAATGTTCACTTAACATTCAACCAACGTTTAAGTCAACATGCCGCCTCGGAGCAGACAGGGTGATCTTGGAGCATGTGCGTGTTAGTGGGGCAGCGTTACAAGCGAAAACTGAGGAGGAGTTGTGGGAGAATTCTTCAGTACCTTCAGCATCCTTAGACATGTACAGGAAAAGCTTGGTACCATAGGGGATCCGTATAGAATCTGAACCAGGGATGAAGAAGAGGGTTACACAAACTGAAAAACACAGCAGCACAAAAAGGCACACACAGTAGGCTCTCTGTCAGGACTCCCAGGGATTTCAGAAGCGCACGGCAGAACCAGAGACCACGGGAAATAAAAGAAGAGAAATTGCTGCTTTATTACTGGAATAAAAACAGAAAGCCTGCCCCTGGCTAATTACAGAGGCGACGACCAAACCCTCTGCTCTTAGCACTAATGGGACCTGTAAACGTCCCCTCAGGAAAACAAGAGAAACCTGGTCTCGATGGCGCATCAGGAGCAACGGGACAAGGACATTTTGTTTTTCCCCGCAGCTGTCACAATTATCCAGATGTCTTTGCTGTGATTTACTTTTCCATTTGTCATTAAAAAAAAAAAAAAAAAGGAAGCCGACAGCGCCGCGACTGCGTGGCTCACACTGAATGCCAAACCTGTATATCATTACCATCAGCTGGGATGCATTTGGAGGCAAACACATATTGGCACAGCCTTGAGGTCTGTTGGAGAGTCAAAAATAAACAATAGCCGGTGAAGGGGAAATTGCCAGGGGACAGCGGCGACAACCGTATTGATCCTTCATCATCGTTGAAAGCTTCTCTACATCTCAGAACAGTTACTGTGTCTACTGAATAGCAGTGTGTGTCTGTAAATGCATTGGTGTGTGTGTTTGTGTCTGTATAGGTGTGTGTGTTTTAACCAGGTTCTCTTTTTGTACCTTGCACTTACCAACAGTTAACTAGAGAAGCACTCCGCCAAGCAGCTGATTTAGCAGCTATGTTATATCAACGGGCCCCTTAGCCTTAACCCTTGGGTCAGGTGGTAAAAGGGTCAAGGTCAAAGTACCTCCAGAATCCAGATTTTAAAAAAAAGTCAAGACAGACACACAGACAGACAGCTGTCACATAATCTCCTTTCTTTTTGGAGCCCAAGATGCTTTTGAACATGCTTTTCTGTGTCATACACACACAAAAAACAGCCACCTAGCTGTAGATCCGACAACGTTCTAGATTATATTGTGCAGTCTTGTGCGCTGCATCTTTAGGTTGTGAGGTCACATTTTAATGCGACCTTTTGAGCGGAGGGATAACAATAGCATGTCTGTATTTTTTTATTTAAGTGTTACTCAGCCATAAACTCCTAAATTAGAGGGTCCTTGAACACACCAGCAGCTTTGATTGTTCCTTGATTAAAAAGAAGCGAGGATGCATTTTAATTAACGAGCACCACACAAAAGTGTAGTTCCCACACAACCATTCCTGATTATATGCAACAGCTTTTTGTATCCTTGTTTTCCTCTGAGCTTATGGAAATGCCTGTGAGATATTAATAAAAAATGAATATAGTTTGAAAGATTAGGTGCTAATGAGGAGAAAAATGAACACATTTAATCATCTTGACCAACTGTATGACTCCAGTGAAAGGGATGGAGGCCACAGCTTCATTCTGCTGAGAAAACTTTATGTAAATGACCCTGAAAGCGCTGGGCTAACGCAGCAGCATTCAAAGTCAAACGGGTCTGCAGGCAACACTAACATTGAAAAACCTTTCTCGTGCAAAAAAAGGAAAGAAAAAAAAAACTCAGATCAACCACCTGCGGTGCTCTAACTGTGCCGGGCTTACCATCACCGAGCGGCGAGGGGAACACGGGCATCTCATAGCCGGTGGGCGTCTGTGGGGAACTCTGGGAACTGGTGTCTCTGGAACTGCAGTTGGAGGCTGAGCTCACTGGAGCCGATGAAACAAAATAGATGTCTGACTGTAGGTGGAAAAACAGGCGGAAATATTACCTTCTTTCCTGCCAGGTGCATGGTGGTCTGTTTGAATCATCTCTCTGTATGGTTTATGTATCATTACTTTGTAGCCACGGTGATTGCCAGCCATATTTCCCACCAGGGTAATAAAGATTGATTGAACTACAAGAGCTGCAACAGCCACTTCAATAATGCAGACTAGGGACATTGAAAAACATTGAAAAAAACTCACACTCTGAGGGAAGCCTTCCTAATGGGGTTCTATAGGTCATTCAATGCAATGTGAATGAGTTACGGAAGGATGAGAACGCGGGGCCGGTAGAGCGGACACTGACCCGTGAGGCAGCCAGCTGCAGCTCTGGGACCACTGCCGTGTACACAAGATTTCCATTTACCACCAGTCGGATCTCAATGGAGTCCGTTGTGAAGGCCAAGATGTAAGGGAACGCGCAGACTGGAAAACATACAAATAAGAGCTGGGTATAAGTGAAACGACTACATGTGAGGAGCAGGGAAATAAAACAGTCAAATGCCACCGTGTGTGACATTTTAGTGTCACCCCCGGTGGTATTTTCAAAGGCCAATTATAGCGTTTCTACTGGGAGTTCTAGGTGCTTCCCATCTGCTTATTTCAATGTGATCAAAACAGAGCGAAGTGAGAGCTAATGGCAGCTCGGCTCTGGGTTTGGTGCTTGTCAAGTGGAAAAAAATTCTATTAAATTCTGACAAACCTTCTGACAGCAAAGAGACACTTATCGTGTCATCACTGAGGCTCGTGCGCTTGGAGATGTGCTTCTTTGAAAAGGCATTTGTGTCTGCTTCCCTCTGTTGTCTATCTGTGACAATCTCTTCCTCTGCGGCACATCTGCAGACTTAATGTCCTGTCTTGTGTTTCCCCCCGTTGCTGATTGCCAGGCTAGACACAATTGCGAGCTATCGGAACATCGATGCGCACAAACACGCACAAATAATCGCACGGGCCAAGTGGATGCGTGTAGCGACACAAGGTGTTACTATGGCAACGGCTAGGTTCAGCCAGGCCAGTGGCAGGATCGGAAACCTACCGATCGCATTGGGCATCTGGTTCCAGCTGAAGTGAAAGTCGGAGGTGTTGGAATGGATCATTGGCGTGGAGCCGTTAAACGGACAAACTTTTTTGTAGTAACAGATATCTGGAAAAGAAAAGAAAGAGCATTTAAATTAGATGTTAACTTTCTGATCAAAGAGAGCTGCTATCCAGAACAGCGATACTTGCTCTGCCAATCAGGCACAAAACTAGTAGAAAAATGTAGATATCTCCTCTTTTTCAGCCCGGCAAGACTCACAGTTGTAACACAACAGCAGGCCTGCCTCTCCGTCTTCATACACGTCGATGGCTGCTACAAAATTTACCTGCAAGCAAAGATAAAGGCCAGAAAATAAATAAGACCAACAGACAACAAATCGCCCCTTATTACACAGAATCAACCAATTAGGATTTAAATGCCAAATTGTAAAAAAAAAAATGATCTCTATTGTTTAAATCTATAAATGAAATCGATCCTAATAAAATAGATCCTAAAAGGTAGTGGTATTTAATGGTAACACACATAACACCAGGCCGGATGTTGTAAATGCCGTTAGTTTATTAGAATTCAAAGCTGATCATTAAATGTTTACTCAATCTAATGGTATTTTCTAATTAACTAGAACAGCAGTAACAGTCTCCTCCTGCAGTCAGTCACCAGAGAGAAGTCACGTTTGAGGTGCTCATCCCTCTTTGAGTGACATCTATTGGGTTCGTGTGTGTGTGTGTGTATGCGTGTGCGTCTCACCCTGTTGGCCTCTACGTGGTGTAGTCGGTAGGCATCCCCAGTGCTCTCATTGATCAGATCAAATTGATGTTTGTAGGCCACACAGATCATGTTGTCATCTTTCCCCTGTCGGCCCGTCCACCAGCGCCATCACCACGGGGGGGTCGCACAGACAGATCTCCTGTAACGGGAGTTTCCTCGGCGTCAAGCCGAGTCATCGGACTCCTAACGGACAAGTGTTCACGGCACAGGGCGGCTCGCTTTGTGAAAGAGACTGCTGTACCCGGATGTACTGGAACTCCTCCACAGGTGAGTCCGGCCCCAAGGCGACAGCGTTGAGGCCTTCGAATCGAGAATGCTTCCTGGTGATGAGGAGGAGTTTGTTCCTGATGGCTGCAACTATCCTCAGCTCTGAGCCGTGGTGTGTGTTGATAGAGTACAGGTGACAGCCTGGGACAGAGGTGGAGGACAATGGATGCACGCAGTCGTTACAAAGGCCAAAACACCTTGTCTGAGATGGGTTTTCACATATTTCTTGGTCTGGTGGAATAAATCTAAAAGAGCTGAGCCGTTGGAAGGGTGCTTCATTAAAACAGCAATTCTTTAGTGGTTTTTAGCTCTTCTTTTCCTTATTGTCTGTGAGAATCTGAACATTCAGCGACTGCTACACACTTGTTAAGGACAACGCTCAAGTATTGTCTCTACTATGGCAACAGAACACCAACAAAATCGACCCGTCTTCTGTTAATCACCACTTGTTCCCAGTCAGGGTTGAGACGAGTGGCAAGAACACGTCCTTCATATTCATATTCAGTGCATGAATTATCTTTGTTGATATCAGAACGCTGCTGGACCTGCAACACAACTCCCTAAATGATGTTAACAAACTAAATAGGAATATTTTACATTCTTGTGGAAGAAAAAAATCGATGCAAACATCTCCAGCTTTTCTTATCTGTGGGGATATTTTTCGTATACTCTGCAATGCCCAGCACCTCACCTTTGGTTTTCTCCAATTTATTCTCCCGACTGTCACACTTGCTTCTAACAAGCTGCTTCTCCTCCATGCCCCTCCTGAGCGCCCGAAGCCTGAACACGTAGAGGCGAGCGTCCTTCCCTGAAAACACAAACCCTTCTTCATGTACCGTATTATTTTTAATTTGACACCTTTTTTTTTGGCCTTGTCCCGCAGCTAGACAATGACATCTCAGGACACGCGTTCTCTTCCACCAGCCTTATCGCAGACTCCCGTAATCATGACGGATGTTTGCGCTGCCATTGCAAATGCATCGGAATTCAGTTTGTCAATATTGGGGTGGGCTAAACATCTGCGAGGTAATTAATTACATGCATGTCTAGCTGAAGCAAACATGGGGCTAATGAAACAGCGCAGCAGCCGTCCGCGCAGGCTTCTTGCGGTTGTGTTTAATTTCCACCCATTTCAACTGACCATGCAGACAAACACTCAAACGTGTCTAATGGAAACTGGCTCTCTGTAGGGCAGCTTCCTTAGATTACAGTGACAGATTAATGTGTTCACTGGGACAGCAGTTGGAAAGGTTAAGCATGTACTCAGCAACATAAGAGAGGTGAGGGAAGAGAAACATCAGAGGGGAATGAACGAGAGGTATGTGCTCTGCAAAAACACGGTTCTGGTTGGGAAAAAGAAGGAGGGTATGGGGAGGGATTGGTACCTTTGTCGGCCCTAGTAATAAGCAAGTCCTGAGGCTCGAGAACGTGCATCTGCTTCACCACCATGGTTCTGTCAAACACCTGCACCGGGGGTACGGCCTGCGTCTCTGCAACGCAAAACATTGTGCTTGAAATTGGGGGTTAAATGAAAGTGTGTTAACAGGGAGCAGCCGTGTGACGCTTACCAGGATTAGGCAAAACCGGATCGGGGCCTGAAATGTGCATAACATCATTAGCAACCTCATCGTGATGCCGTTGCTTTTGGCGTTCTGATGAGCAAAGTATTGAACGGGCATGGATGGGTGGCTTTATTTTAGAGGACAGAGGGAGATATTGATTTGGGTTGACCTCACCGTCTAGCAGCATGACTCCTGCTGCGTCAGTGGCAGCCAGCAGAGACTGACCCCAGGAGTCGGCACACACAATCTCATAGGGGAATGTGCTGCAGAACAACTGGGACTCCCATGGCTGCAAAAAAAAGCTTAAATAGGTATGATGGTATTTTTTCCAGATCACTTTTACCTCTTTTCTTCTTCACTTTACCTCTTTTCTGCATAGGCCCGTGTTTACAAGGCTTGTGGGGGCATCTCCTCTGACAATGGTCTTTAGCTTCAGCGCCTAAAGATCAAGAATACTAAATTAGGAAGCATCAGTCCCACCTTTGGTTTGCACTATTCTTTGTTTTCTCACTGCTGATCACAGCTCCTCTAAAGAGAACGCCTACCACTTGGATTTGCCACCACCTGAAGTGTGTTTGGTCACACAAAGAGCTTTTTCATATCAGAGCAACTACTGGACAACTCTTCGAACTCTTTGCTCAAAGTACCCGCTCTTGGAGCGTTGGCACTAGGACCAATTTGAAAGTATCAATGGTTTTTGCGAGTCTAGTTCAGCTCCTATTTCAGTTGAGTGTCTAACCCACTACAACAGTAACTACCAGTAAGACGTTTGGCCAAATGCAAACAGCAACTGCTCTTCTTAAGGGTTTCTGAAAACCAGTTTAAATGTGTTATACAGCATCTAGCTGGAGAGGACCACTGACAGTAGGGCCGACGCTAAAGTTCAGGTATTGATCAACAGAAAAGGGCACAGGGTTTGATGTTTCTGGTCGATCTGCCTGCCAGGCAACTGCAGCAGGAGGATGAAAGTCGTGCTTTAGTTGCTTTGCTGCGACGGGTGGTGCAAACAAAACCAGACAAACTGTTCCCTAAGATGGCAGCTCTTCCCAGGTGGCCAGTTCCCAAAAATCATTGCTGCATCAAAACTGTCCAGTCAGATCTCCGTGCTTATCTGCATAAAAAAGGGTGCCCACAAAAGGTTTTATACTCTCACAAGTGCTGCTAATTCCAACACCATCCCTAATCAAATCAATCAGGTTGTTGTATAACGAGCCAACGTGCAGTGAGCTCAGATGAGGAGGAGCCCTTTGTTTCCACAGATCTGGATAATCGATGGTTTTCCCAATTGCCTACTTTCTTTTGTCTCCAGACCATACAGCTCAATGCCCTAACAACTCTGCTTTTGTGTTGCAGAGAAAAAGAGTAACAACGACACGGCACGCGAGACAGAAAACAAAGCCTGGTTAACAAAGTGACACAACAGCAGAAACAACAGAGCAACAGCAACATACGTCTTTATTACCGATGTAAAGCAATTAGGACACAGCTACCCAAAGCGATACCTTCGAGTCAACTTCAGCCAGCTGTTTTTATATTTCTGAGGTCGTGGTGTACTGTACCTCAGCATCAGGGACACTTCTTCACTCACTGACAGGCTGTGTGTGTCCAGACTGTGATTACATCATTCTGTCTGTGTGTAACGCCGATTACATCATCCCTGGAATGGCCACCAAACTGAAGGATATCCTAGTTTCGCCCCCTGAAGTCCAGGTTTAATGCAGTAAAAGAACAAACTGTGTGGAGTTTTTAGATGGCCTCACGATCAACCATAATTTGTGTTTTTGTCTTGTGCTAAAGTTTGGAAAAATCAAGTGATTTGTTCACATCAATTATGTTTTGGTTTTGGTCTGCGTGCCCTATTTCCTACAATTTGTCCTAATTTCCTTATTTTGGGTTGAACTGTCTTTTTAAGCCTATTTTTGTTGCACACTTTAAACCTCAACTTTAATTTCTGCATTTTGGAATAGAGACTTTTGATTTGTTTTCCCATTTTGAATATTTCTCTAGTTGTCATTTTCCATTTGTTTATGGACCAAACTTTATGCAAAGATGGAATTTGTATGTATATTTTTACCTGCCCTATTCTGACAAATTCAGCCTGCCGTGCCTCTTCCTTCTTGCGTGCAGACTTGGGAGACTCAGGCAGCACGTCGCTGAAGGACCGCCGATTTAACATGTTCTGGGGAGAAAAGGGAACCTAAACATATGACAACAGCTGACAGAGAATAGAAAGAAAGCAGACGGGGGTCTTAGAGACTGA
>CAAE01014533.1:112701-169888 GCA_000180735.1 Tetraodon nigroviridis | reverse complement strand
GAAGTAAAAGCATAAGCCAAGTGTTAAAAAAGAGAACAAAAGTGATGCAAGTATGGTGGGGGGGGGGTTGCTGAGAAAGTCAGCATTGCAGTAGTATCCAGTCATGGTGCAGTATGCTGAGGCAAACTGGGGGCTGCGGTGGAAAAAAAGCAGTGCAGCAGCGACTGTGGCTTCTGCCACTGAGGGGAAGACAGCGGAACTTGTCCCGGAAAGCGAGGTCCTCTCCTGAGTGGACAGCAGCAGCAGGCATCTGCAGCGGTTTAGGGAAAGGTGCCGCACCTTGTACAGGTCGGGCATGAGGTCTTGGTAGAGCGAGCGGATCAGCATGTCGAGGGTCCGCTGGCGCTTCTGGGCAAACGTTGGTGTCTCCAGTGGGCTTTTTCTCCATTGATTACTGCAAATGATCAGAGAAAAAAAACTGTAGGAGACTAGCAACAAGCCCACCGCAACGCTGGTCGTTCTTTTCCTCACATTTGACCAATAAAAAGTCCCTGAATTCTTGGTGGTCTGTAAACACAGGCGGAGATGGGAGAGGGGGCCCGAACAGCGGAACGCTCTCCTCTGAGAATATTTTCAATCTGTAATAATAAAAGAAACAACATGGGAACATGAATGTCAGTCTGTTTTTATATCCCAAAAATCAATCGGGGGAGTGTGGAGGGCGGCAGCGTGGATCCTCGTGCTCACCTGTAACTGTCATTCTGGCTGTTATACCTAACTAATGCAAAAATATCTGGAAGCAAAGTCAAGGAAGTGCTGGGGAGACACCATTGCAGCTCCAATCAGTGATGGCAGCTTTGTCTGATTACCACAGCGTCCACGTGAAGGATACGGGTAAAGTGTGATCGGATCATTGAGGGCTTGAAGGACGACGACGCGTCGTCCCCTTCCTGAAATACTATGGTAACAATGTCATTTCCAATGTGCCTCTTTCTCTCCACCTTGGAAAGAAGAAAAGAGATAAAAAAGTTAAAAGAACGAGCTCGGCAGTCCTCCGCTTATGCGACAGGAAACAATAAAACTAAAATTCTGCTGGCATGAAATGAATAGATATGATTTCATGATCCCACAGTCAGTCCTAAACTAAAACAACCTAAAGAGGGTATTTTGTTTTAAAGTGACGCCAAATCAGCTTTGCCTGATCAGTCAGAGGGAGACGAGAATTAATTCCTCTCCTCAAACTGAATGTAGGAGTGAAGAGAACACATCGCTAATCAAGTGAAGTATGATCACAGCCTCCTCCTTCTTAGTGCCCACCAACGTGTTTTTTTAAATCTTTAGAGGCGATCAAGACACATCCGTCTGCGAGAGCCTTCACAGGAATTACAAAATGATGCACAGGAAATGACACTCTCTCGCTTCTTTGGTCATTCCCCTACTTTTCTGCCTCTCTTTTTCTCTGCAACAAAGAGGCATCTTCACACACACCCACCTGCTGTTTGTTCTCCTTAGAGTAGGGTAACATGGTGGACACATGGAACATGAGCTCATGGCCTTGATACACCGTATAGATGGACTTAATTCCTGTAGTGTCATCTGCAGAAAAGACAAAGGAAATGTGTTTTTTTAATTTAAAGTGACGCTGATGTAAATGCAACCCATCAGCGCTGAGCTCCCTGACTCTTTGTGTCGAGACCTCCGCGGTAACCAGCCCACCCCTGCAGCGTCACGGAATCACCCAGGAGACTGAGGAACTTGTCGAAACTCTCGCTCCCCGTCTCTGAAACAAGCACAACATCTATTGCTCAGCTTTCCTCCCATTAATACAATTTGAAAGTTAAGCACATTTAAATGATGCCAACGCCTGCCGTCATTTAGATTAGGATGGTATAAAATACACACAAATGCACAAACATTTACTACAAGCTGCTGTGGGTATATACTGAGCTGATATCCTCGAATAACTGAGCCCGAGAAGAACTCACCATTACTAAACATCTCGTCATCTGTGAGTTGGCCCTCCTTGGCATACAGAACACCAAATTTAAAGTTTACAGAGCCCTGTGGAATCATTGGAGTTAATAAGTACATTAGCAGATGCTAACATTAAAGACAAAGAATCATTTGAAAATAACTGGGTGTTTTTGTCAGTCTGTACCTCCTGCTCCTCCAACACCAGCAGATCCTGAGGAGAGACAACAGCGTAAAAATGCACAATCCTTCGCAGAACTCAAGGCAAGGATGAACGAGTCCAAGGACATAACGCTGTCCAGACACCGCTGATCGGATAACAAAGACGCCGCATTTCATTAAAAGCTGGCTGACGTGCTGGTTTTACTCTCACCTTCTGAATCTCTGGGTTAAGGATCTCCCTGGGGCCTTTCTCAAATCTGTCCATGTTCATTGCACTGGGAGCATGGTGAAGAAAGGCAAAAAAAACAAGAGAGGAGGAGGAAAAGGTTGGTTAGGATCGATGGAAAACCGCCTGAAGCATTCCGCAGAAAAATAGGCAGGAGACTTGAGATGAGGGGAGTTCACGTCCTGCTTGTAATGTTTAGGCTCATTCAGAGGGTGAGTTGTGAGGCTGCAGGGACTGGGGAATTTATAATCTCCTATTTCAGGTAATCTGAGCCTGATACTTGTCTGGAAAAAAATTCCTAGCGTTGGTGATGCACGTGATTATGAAACAACACAGTTGTGCAAATTATTCAGTGAAAAATCACAGCAACTAAGCTGTTTAATTTGATTATTTGGTTTATATGACAAAATCAGATGCTACTGTAATAATTAATAATAATTTTTTGAAAAGTCTTTTCAATTTTTGCAGAATTTTATAAACTAAACTATTTCAATGCCAAATTAGAAGCCAGATTCCAAATGCACTGCCTTCACATGTGCAACCTCTAATCCACAAGAGACATTTTAAAGCTTTCTCTCGGTGCCGTGATTTATTTCTCCAGCGTACCGAGAGATAAACAGGAATATTGATTCTGATGCATGTGCAGTAGTAGGGAACAGAATGTGTCATTCTCACCTTAGTATGGACTTGACTGATAGAGTTTTTGTTGGGCTGTAGGGGAGGCTGATCTTCAGAGTACCCTGAGCAAATGAGAGCGACAAGCTTTTAGCACCACGGGACGCAGGCTCGCTGTTCAATAACAAGAAAAAGTCCACGACTCATAATCAACGACCCCCACGTTCAAGAGAGTGTATCGAAAGAGGAACAGAATGATTTACAACCAAATCAACAACATCTTGCACGAGGCACCAGAGCAACCGGGTGGCACACGGCTCTAATAGTTTTCCAGATGAGGATGTGGGCCAAAATTAGAGCCTGGGTTTTGGGATGTAAAGCTGATTCATCATAGCACGAAACACAACAACATACACGCATGACACACACACATATGTGCCTACTCACACGGTGACTCAAACGTGGGCTGCCGCATTTCTTCTCAGTATATATCACAGAAGCAATGCTGCCTACGCTGAGGTGTATCAGAAATGTACACCATACAGCAGATTTATAATGATGAGGACAGCCTGAGCGCTAGGAACACTCGTCTCTTGGTTATGCTTCAGGACTGTGGGTCATTCTTTAAGCCAACCTCAACCCTTCACCCATGCAGCAGTCAACTATTTTCTTTGTAGTTTTCCTGTTTCTCAGCACAATCCAGATGGAGATCATAAATTCATGCCAACACTCTTGTGATGTTTTGCATATGTGGAACTCACCGACTTTCTCCAGAGAATGGCTCTGTACTGAGGAACCCGCTGGTTATTTTGGTCTGAGAGGACCACGGATAAGAAGAAAGGATTCTTCTCTGCATCCGTCCCCACATAGTTCTGATGGACTGAATAAAGACAGACGGGCACAATTACAAACAGGCTGCATGTTGAAAATTAGAGCAAATTTAAAACTCAGTTCCTCTTTTTTTCCTGTTTTTGTCCTTCTCCTCATTGTTTGGGCCACAGACAAAGACCCGGCGACTACCACAGCAGAGCGGAACATTGGAATCTCCGCCACCGTGGTTGACAGGGTAACATCTTCTGAAGCAATGAACAGACGTCCAAACCCAATTAGAGGCTGCGTCACTGTCTCTCCCTTTGTCCGGCTTTACCGCTCCTATCCTTTACTAAATGCATTATTTTAGACTTTTCTATGGCTCAAACATTGTTTGTTTGTGTTTTTTCCCCCCATTTTTCACCCGGTGAAGTAAGAATTCATCGTTTTGGACGCTCTACCGGAAGAGGAGCGCCCGTGTTAGAACGGTTCAGAGCGTGTTTTCCTGTGTCGTACGACGCAGATCTGTTCAGGCGGCGAGACACAGATGGCTCAGCTGTGGTCCAAGTGAGGCGAGCCAACTTTACCGAGACACGCGTCATTTTAAACCGCCTGGTGGTGCAGCACAATCAGGCTCTGGTTGACTGGGGAAAGCCATTCGTTTCAAAGCCGCGTCTCTGTTCTTATACCTATAAGAATGCAGTGATAATCCTGTGCTGTAGTTTAAGGAAGCAAAGCTTTTGTCAATGCTTCCTGTGGCCTTCCAAAGAGCTCTGGGTTTAGCTGATTGCATTATCTATCGGCTCTGTCTGAATGCAATGAGGCTGTGTGCTTCCTATGGAGAGGTGAGCAAGATGAGTGTTGTTGAGAGTCTTGGTGATGATGCTGCAAGACGGCTGCGTGATCCTTCCGTGAACCAAGAGCAACCGGACCGATTTCTTAAAAAGGGACCCTTCCGTTGACGAGGAAGGATTTTTATTAGGAACATATTTAAAAATCAGTCTTTAGACTCATGAGCAAGCGTGCTAGGGTTTTCAACACGACAGCACTGACCTTTTCCCAGGAAGTACTTAAAGAACCACCTGGTGTGGTACTCTGGGTTCTCCAAATGGACGTCGGTTCTCCTCCAGGTGGCCGGAGGGAAGTCTGAAGTCTGTTTAGTTGCACAAACACAGAGATCATGACGGACACAGCTTGACTCACAGCTGCTAGGTTAAGGCAGACAGACCAAAATACATTCTATATTTGGATCTGGGGAACATCAGCACTCCAGATCAGCTTTTCCATCATGACACCACATCCGAGTTAAAGAAATAAACTTAGTTTAAATATTGTCTAAATAATAATAAAGCAGTGTGAAATGAATATGGCGTTCTATCTTTATCTTAATACATGTGCCATTTTTTCCAGCATTTACTTTTGATAGTTATAGTCCTATATTTCACAAATATATTTGTTTTCTTTCAGAGGTAGTCAGAAGGGAAGTTGTTTGAGTGCACATGTAGGCATTGACTTCTTTTTTTATTAGGAAATATAAAGTAATTACATTTCTTTGTATGCAGTAGAAAGGTATGTTCTATTGAAATAAACAGAATGTGTTCGCTTTGGCTGCAGATGAATATCATTTCCGGGTGACGGGGCTGCGCGCTCCACCCGTGTTTGCTGGCTGTACCTCGTCAGACGAGCCGTTCTCCACCCTGAAGCGTCCTGCCCTCTGAATGGCCCCATCTGCATCGCTGGAAATTAGCTGGGAGGAGACAAAGAGGGAGACATGTTTAGAATCCCTGACGCGTGACTGGTGGCAGACAGTCATGTGTAGCCCGTAGTCACAGCGGAACACTGCACCGTGGATAAAAGGCAGAACCACAGAAATATCACCTCCACGTGACTGGAGCTCTGCTCTCTTGTCACCTCCACATCTATACTTTGATTTCCGTGACTCCGCTCACTGTAAAACTCATCTTTTGTGCATAATTTCCTCCTCGCAGCATCTACCAGCCTCCATCTATATCGTCCCGATTGTCGGTCTCTTGTCTGAGTCTCGCTGACTCACCTCTGTCTGCTGAAGTAAAGTACTGGCAGGAAGAAGAGCAGCTAATGTTGGAGGAAGAGCAAAAGAAATAAGATTTGGGGCAGGAAAAGGCCCAATGTGATCTGCATACAAATGAAAGAAACAGTTGGACAGGATGTGTAAAATGCTGAGATGGTGTTAAAAAGCATCTTGTCCTTCATGACAGAGAAAAGGAGAGCTCAGACCGCCACCATTCAGCCCATTTCCACACATACTGTGACTTACACCTGTAGTATATAGACGGTGGTAATACAGATTCCGGGTTGCTTCACGATCAAAGAGTTATTTAATTATTTTAATGTTACAATATTTAGCACACTTTTAGGAGTGAGAGCAATATAATTTAATGTCAAACACTGAACTTTCCTCTTGCCGAAAAGCCAAATAACACTTTTAAGAGACGTGACACAGAGACAGCCATGTTGTGCCCATAATAGCAGCGGCCTGATAGCCCATATGTGAGCAGATTGTAGCAGATATCCGTCCGCTGTTATTGTCTGCTGGCTGTGCATGTAATTAGCAAAATAATTATTAGTGATAATGAAAACACAATTAGGTATTCAGCGAGCGCCGCGCAATCGATTTAGAGGGACGTGCAAGCTTCATCTTAGCCCTTTCAATCTATCCCTCGCCATGTTCCCTTTTTTATCCCCAACACGGCACTGCACCAAGAGATGTTTTGTTTCCAGGCAACAGACCGTCTCTCCTCCCCTTGTTACTCCAGTCTCGGCTCTCCCCTCCTGCCCTATGGCCTCTGCTCCTAGCAGGATTTACTGTTGCTGTTTGCGTCCCCTCGCCGGTAGAGGTCTCTGATCTGCAGAGATGTCAGACGTGACAGGAGTTCTGTCACGGCGGCGTGACCCTGCAAGCACTCTGACACATCCAGATGGCTTGCATTGGTTGGAGAGGGGCCAAGTGAGGAAAGAAAAAAAAACATGCCCAGAACATAAGGGACGAACATGAAAAGATGTTAAATGTGCCTCTGACCTCCAGAGAGTAAAAATAGATGCAATAATGCTGATCGAAAAATATAGAATCTGTGCATGCTTGTCTGGTTCTGTTTTGTTTAAGCATTACACAATTACAGCAGCTGGGAGCTGCAGGAAAAATAATATTTTTTAAAAAAAGCGGTCTAAATGGAAATTTCAGCCTATTATAAAAAATAACTAAAAAAAAATTGGTCACTTCCCAAACATTTGCCGATTGTAATAACTACTTTCCATTTCTTCCATTTCTCACTGTCATCACAAAACAAACATGCAGGCCTTCAGTAATACCCGTCTTCCCTTTTATGCAGGATTATTTCTCTGACAGCCAACTTAATGAAGCAGAAAAAATGTATAAATAATATAAAATAATCAATGTGTCACTATATTATTATGAATGCTGAAAAGAGGTGATAGCAACACCTCATTACCGCCATTACAGAAACACACAGCCGAGACTTTAAAGATGGCAAATGAACAAGCTGGATTCTCTTGTAATTCTGTGTTAGAGGATATGCATGCTCGGGTTTTTCGACAAAGAAAATCCCTTCTGGCTAACTGACAGTGTACAGAAAACCCCGGGTTTTTCGAGCTTTTGGCGAGTGGTGGCCACGCCCGCCGGGACGCCGTCACAGAGGGACAATGCTGAGTAAGCATCTTTTGTTTACTATTCCAGCCTGGTGTTCTTATATTGCATCAATCGCGTACGGGGCTGGTTTTAAATTAGACACGCCTGAACCCCACTCGCTGTATAGCTACAGCACCACCTTGAATCATTAAAAGCTCAAAACTTGGATTTGGATGCAAAATTTACCCAAGTATCAGCTGTCTTTTTTATTTAATTTAAGATCAAAATCTAAAAAAAGATAATAGAAGGTAATGTGACAAGCAGGTAAAGCACTGTCTGGATGTTCTCCCCAGGTTGCACTATATAAATAATATACAGTGATTAGAAGCCAGGTCTTTTCTTTCCTGCAGGTGTGAAGTCCTGATAAACACCAGAGAGGTTGCGCTGCAATAACTGGTTGTGTCCTAGGAGAGGCTGAAGGGGACCAAAAACCCAACCCAACCTTATCTTTATTTATGCACACTAATAGGATAGTAGACAAATTTATTTTCTGTGGGTTTACTGGTGCAGTGGCATGTTTGAAATGGGAGCGGCGGTGTGTTCTGTGCATGCACGCGGAAAATAGGAAGTAAATTCTAAAGCTGTGGGCCCCTATCTTCCTACATTTCTCTCGCCTCCCGCAACATTAACTGTCCAATCGCAGGATAATGGAGAGGAAACCAATTCAGTGCTCAGACAGAACAATTCGCCACCGCTCTGCTGTAGGTGTGTCTCGCTGCTCTAGGAAAAAAAAAAGTGGCATTTTGTGAAAATGTGCGCTCATGGCTGATGCAAGTAATAGTGGGTATGAATAGGTCACCAGCCTTTTTAGGTGAAAAATGAGAAACAGCAGAGAAGCGGCGTGATAAAAACCCTTGGTGGAGAGCTCTGTGGTGCTTCCATATATGCATGCATTACGCAGCCGTTCCTTATAAAACATGCAACAGCCGAGCGCTCTGGAAAGGAAGAGCCGCACTCCAACTGTTCCTCTTGGGCTGGGATATAAAGAGGAAACAGGGGACAAAAGGGGAACCGCTTTTACAAACAAGCCATAAAACATCCGACCACCACTAAAGAGCAGCGGTGGAAGGGTAGATGGAAGAAAAGAGAAATGTCATCAAATGTGTAAAGAGAGGAAGCCTGAATGGGGGATGATGCAACCAGGAGTCAGAGAGTGACGTGTAATGACGAAAAAAGCCAAATGATAAAAAAATAATAGCTGCCTCCACAATGCAGGACCCAATGGGGAAGAGACAAGGAAGGATACACACACATTCTCTCCTGTGCACATAAAGCTCCTATTTTAGGGCACGACCTGAACATACGAAAACACACACAACAGAGCTCAAGATGTGCAGGCAGTTCCTGATTTCCCAACAGACCCTCCTGGACAAAGACGCACGATGCTGCACATCATGACATGTGTGTGCGTGTGTTTTCCATCCTCATACGGGAGCAACACTGCGTTGCACTAGATCAATTCTTTTGTGACCGCTTATAGATAATTGATGCCATCACGGGCTCTGATTATGCACACTCACGGTCTCGGAGGAAGGCAGACAACACAGAGTGGGATGAGGGATCGTGGTAAGGGAGGCACATTTTAAAAATAAAAAGGCGCATATTTGATTGCTGAGGCTCATTTTTAGTTGCAAATGAACATTTAGATGCAAATGTTCTGCCTGCAAAATGTTGCAGTGGGTCTATTCTACCAGCTTTAGTGTGTGTACCCTTAAACACGGTGGCTGGAAATACTAAAACGAAGCTTCGTCAGTAATAAATAAAGGAGGCCAGGAACAGCTTGTATTTACCCTTTTTCAAATGGCAGACGCAATTTTCTGAATAAATGTCAGAGTGAAGATGTTCATGCGAACGGGTTAGGCTGAAGTCATAGTTTGATTTTTAGCAGAACAAATAAATGGAGGTTAATATAAAGGCTGAATAAGACCTGGTGTGTGTGGCCACAACCATAGCAGCGCTTAGTTAGCTTGGAACAACAGTTCAGAAGTGTCTCCAACAAAGGTCACGCTAGAGAGAGAAAATCCAAACAGAGCCAGAAATGTCTCTGTGTGTCAAAAAAGTCAGCCCCTGACTCAGACGGCCGAGAATAAAGACACTGGACAGCCGCTGCATCCGGAAGAGGAAGTGAAACGTGACTCTCACGATCACTGGTCGCGTCTTCCTACACGGAAAAGCCCAAATATGCCAACATTAAAATCACATCTATATAGAATAGAATAGAATGCTTTATTTGTCCCACAGCGGGGAAATATTTCAGGATTCACCACAGCAACAGCTCAGAGGGACTGTTCTGGGACTGGAGGCATCCGACCACCCACCCGCCCACCGTACCCACAAGCTCTATTGTTAGGGCGCAGCAGCGTTAGGAGTCCTCAGGCGAGGGTGGATTGTGCACTGCAGTCTGGGGTGGCTGCAGACCACTCTCCAGACTATTACCTATGTCAAGGAACAGGGAGAGGTGAGGCAGATGCAGGGATGACGTACGGTCAGCACGGATCGCAATGCCAACACTGTCTCCTGGCCATATTTTTTAATGCATAATAAAAGCAGATGTAAATATATGCAGATCAGAGGTTGCATTGTTGATTGTAGGGTCCACGCTGCAGTCTGTGAGCTACTCAAACAACCTGTTGCACTTAACTTGCCAATTTCCTGTGAGGAATGCACTTTTTTTGTCTTTTTGTCAGAGATGACTCACTAAGATGAGCAAATGCGGCCTCTGAGAAAACGGTGCTCATTAGCCAACAAACAGAATGACACATCTGCTTACTTAAAAGAAGCAGCTAATTTTCTGGCTGTCGTCCTGCATGCATCCAGGGGACCCATATTATTACTTTAATCTTTGGGAATCAAGTGATGACAATTCCAAAGGCTCGTTTTAAAAAACACAACGCATAAACACAGTCATGGTTAATAAAACACATAAAGAAAAAGTTTAGCGATCTTCATATGTTAGCACAAATATAATATTGCAGTACTAGAAGATTAAAAACTATCATCTGCAACTGCCACTACCTCCAGACTGTTGTGAAGGAGGACTACACTGCCTCTTTAATGCCAATAAACACAAGAACAAATGCAGTCGTATGGAGTGAGACGCACACATGCTGAGAGTGAGAATAAATTCAATGTGACAGTGCAGTTAAAAGCCTCTGAGGCGGCCGCGGCAACGCCGGTGAGCAGGTGGGAGTGGAGCTGTCTGCAACACCAGCCACTGTGTTTGGACTGATGGTCAAACACCTGCAGAGAGCACCAAATTTGGCCTTATTCTTTGATAAAAACACTGACACATTCTCATTTAAACGAATTTACTCTCAATCCTTTTGCAAACTGCAGTGCTAGCAGCTACCTCTCACCTCCCCATCCCTCCCTTTGGTACTGCTACCTGAATGTGCTGCTAAAGTGCCCTGAGTCCTATTCTCTGGTGAAACATGACAATAGGTCTCCTCTTTCTGCTCAAATATTAAATAACTCTTTAAGAAGTGAGCTGGTCATCTCTGGTATCCTGCCTTGTACAGCCGATTCATTCGGAAACATCTGGGCAGTTTCTATGTGAACTTCAACACTTTGAAGATACGTCTAATAACAACAATCAATTTCTTACAAATGAATCATTATAATGCTCCTAGTCTTCCTGCTCTGCCCGGCTCTGACAAACATATGGCCAAAATCTTAATTTCGTTTGACTTTAGTGCCCGATACGCCCAAACAAATGCCAGTGCTGCTCTGCCTTGGCTGCCCCTTTTGTCCCTGGTACCATTATGTTGGGGGCAGGTTGTCTGAGGTAGGGTCTGTGACTGGGGCGCAGTTGATCAAAACCATCAGGTGTGTCCTTCCAAAGAACATTTATACACATTTTCTCTATTTTTCCACCCACAGCACACTATTTTTATACTCCCATGAGCAGAAATGTTCATTTTCTAAAAGACAAACTGCATATTTATTGTCACAACAAAAGCCAAAGATAATTGCTAGAATGCGCCATGGCAGCGTGGGTTTCTAATCCCGCAGGTTGTTTTAAAGATCAACCTGGGTTTATGGAGCCCTGCCATTAATTTCCTATTATCCCCTTCCGCTTCTCTCAGCCAACCACCCAGGCCCTAATCCCGTAGGGATTTGACAATGAGCATTTGTCCCTTCCAACATCTATGAGTAATTTACACCTCTATTCACATTTTTTGTTTTTCTTGAAGGCGACAAAATGTTTTTAGGGGCTTTTTCGGGTAAAACTCAAACATTTGACAAGTTTTACAGATTTAAACAAATTTGTGGCTGTTTTCCGGCTGGGTGGGGTTAAATTTTGCTGGGATTCATCCGCGAGGCACAGCAACAAAGTTAGACAACGG
Source organism: Tetraodon nigroviridis (assembly GCA_000180735.1). NCBI lineage: Eukaryota > Metazoa > Chordata > Actinopteri > Tetraodontiformes > Tetraodontidae > Tetraodon > Tetraodon nigroviridis. The sequence goes on along the minus strand of CAAE01014533.1, from coordinate 158,133 downwards.
CTCTTGCTGGCATCAAGCCCCGGATATATGCATCTGCTTACATTTTAGCATCATTTAGACTAATCTGCCAGGGCAGGGTTGTCATAATCTGGAATAGTAATTCATCCTGATGGGTTCCAGATCATCTCATCAGATGTAGCTACCCCTCTTTTTCCTCTGTTGAGATATTTGAAGCTGTGTCTAAATAAAGGCTGCAATGTAAATTGAATTCCTTATATTTTATCAGGCTGCTGTGGCAGCAGAGGATTCATTCTAGAACTCAAATTTATTTAGAAACAGAAACGAGGAGCTGCTGTGTAACAGATGTGCTCCAAATATCGTGGTGAGCGAGCTCATCCTGGTCCAAAGCTGACTAACCCTTTTTTTCCCCTCAACAACCGCACATGTGGCTTTCTGTGGGGTGTCAGCCTGACAGTGTTGATGGGCAACATGCGGTTTCTCCTCTACAGCTAATCAGTCGCAGACCGAGCGTTCCGCGCTCGTGGACGGACTTCCAACCGGAAGCACCAACCTCACCCAGAACAGTGAGACTTCCTGCTTCTCCGGCTATCAGGGTGCACAGACTCTGCTCACCGTAGAGGCGCACATCGTATATAAACACACGTTCCCTTAAAGCAACACCCAAGTGACAGCTTAGTAATTTAGCCCGGAGCAGCGAAGCCTAAAGCCGACACTGTCTAAACAGAACAAATTAACTTTGCAGGCAGGGGAGTCCTGCACCAGCGAGACCCGCTGAGAGCCGCCCTGGCAGAGCACATCACCAGACCACACCCAGCACGTCATGACTCATCAGCATCCCCCCCATCCCTTCGTCTTCTCCATCCATGCCAATAGAAGAGGAAAAACACAGCAGAGTGGGGGGAGGGGACAGGGGAGTTCACGACAGGGATGAGGAGCCAGTCACGCCGAAGCACAAAGACAGCAATTAACTGTGGACGGGACTCACCAGCTCTACTGAACCATAATGTTTCCTGCTGAAGTCTCCACGCCTGCATCCCAAGTCCTCTGAGGCAGAGCTGCAAAAACAACAACAAAAGCACACGGTCAGAGAAGCGGCCTGTCTGTCGTCCGTCACAACCTAGCCGAGCTCTTACAGGAGCGACACCTGCAGCATCTGGGTGCTCACGCCAGCTTTTTTGAACCCCACTACTCTTAGTATTGCTTTCATTTACATCCATGTGTTTTCCCCTTCGTCTCCTCCTTCCATTTTCCCCCTCGGTTTGCTCGTCTGGAGTCCGTCATTGCCCGTGGCGGAGTGGCCGGCCGGCAACGGTGGCCAACCCTCTTCTGATTGAGACAATGCTCCTGATTGAATTAAAGCCTGGGGATGGATGAAGCCTGGCCAAGAGAGCCAAACACCGGTCCCACACTCAATTATGCAGCCGGAATACTGCAAAGACTGTCACACTGGCACAAAATACACACATGTTGGACCAAAGTGTGTCACAGAAGGAAATTATCAGATAAAAATGACTAAGGTGGTTGTAAAAACCAATATTATCTTTCATCGCCATTTTTCTTTGGAAATTTGTCCTCTTTGCTTCCGTCGACCTGCAGGACCTCACATTCATGCAGATGACACGTGTGTTTACCTGTGCACAGCTCACCAAATCTTTGCATTTAGGTTTAATGTAGTCTGGCAACCCTTTGTGTTCACTATGTGTACTACACAATGACCTGCGTCCCTTTAGTGACCTCCCTCATCAGGCTTTTCTTTCTCTCTGCACAGCAGACAAAAGCAAAGTGGGGCTGTTAATATATAATGTACACTTGGGCCTAAAGGGCACGTTTTAAAGTGAGTACTAGGCAGCGTACATTCATCACTGCTTCCTTAGCTGCCTTCACACTGCATGTTCAATTCCTTTACATCGGGGTGGGGTCTGCGGCGTACTGGCAGGACACAGAGTCTGTTACAGCTTTTATCTTGATTTCTGAAGGGCTCAATTCACCGTCGAGCCCCTCCGACAGGATAAAGGGGAGTCATTCAAAGCATTACACGCTGAAGGGGTTGATTGTCACCACCACACCCCTCAACCCAGTGAAATTCACTTTTTGGAGGAGGAGGGGGAAAAAAAGGCAGGTTGGCTTCTGAAGGTACAAAACGCCGCGTAGAATAGGCCATTAGAACGTGTGTCTTGAGTCAGAACAGGAAGGATGTACCTGTCAATGGTGCACCAAAGGTGGCATTTCTAGATTTCAGCTACAGTGTGAGGCGTCAAGGTGAAAAAGAGATCTCTAACAGCCTGTTCGTGTCACTGTAGTTAAATTAGGGAGTCTAAACTACCTGGTTCAAGCAAGATTCGGGGAAATGTAAATCATTCTTCTGATAAAATGCAGCTAAAAGCAAAGAAACAACATCTGCTCCAAATTTTTTGTTGTTTCCAAAACCATGCTTGTTGTGTAGCTTATGCTGGTCAGCCTGGAAGTCAGAGACATTAGGTTTAATTAAACTCAATAAACAGCAAATTGTCATAATAATAAATTGAATAAAGCCTTTATAGATAGGGTTGCTAGTGTGGCTCCAGACCAGACTGCTGCTAATAAAAGAATAATTTATTAGGCTTCTCCTACGGCCTTATGCCTTTCACATACTGATTAAAACCTGAGACATGTGGAATAGCTATCGTAACTCTTAATCAGGGTAGCTCTCTTTCCAGAAGCACACAGGCTGTTCACCAGAGAAAAATGGCTTGGAACGAGGACAGAAATTGGTCTTAGAAAGAGACAGGTATTTATTATCTGTGTATGGCTCTCGGTAATGAAACATGGGCACGGGTTTGACGTGTCCTGTCAGCCAAAGCAAAAAAGATGAGGCAGAGTTGCTCCTTTCCCTTTTCTCTCCTCCTCTGAAGAGTCGAGGATTCGTGCTGGTTCTTATAGGACACGGAGGCAAAGCTCGGCTTGCAACCTGGGCTAAAGCAGCTGATCTGAAAGACGGTCCACGTCAGATGATGGCTTAGCTGTTTCCGCCCGATTCATTCAATCGGTAAATGTCAGACAGAGCTAATTGGTGTCCCTGACCTCCCTTCTCCTGCAACCTGTTTCTACACGGGCACCAACTTTTTACATGCTTTGCTTTTGTTGTCACTGTTGGCGTCCCAGAATATCACATGCAGACCCTATCACAGCCTATCACAGGCTGTATTTTCTAGCCTCCCCGTTCACACATGCAACACAGTGGAGACCGTTAACCAGGGAGCAGCGTTTACCTGAGCTCTCTCCCTGGTCAGGTGTCACTGTGCTGCTTTCCACTGTCAGTGTCTGCCCTGGCACCATAATTCATATAAAGGCTGAAACAAAGCTAATCCTGAAAACTCTGACAACACACACACACACACACACACTTTCTGTCTATTCGGTTTGGCACCACAGGAGCCATTTCTTTGGCGCATAGGGGTAAAAAAGGGGGGGGGGGGGGGGGGAATTATAAATAATTTAGGAACTTCCGCGTCCATTCAAAATAGCCTCTTTTACATTTAACAACTAAACTAATAAAATAAAAGCCGTGTGTAAATGAGCGCTGCAGCCTAGCTGAGAATGCCGCGGATGAGAATGGCCCCTGCAGGAGCGTTATCACATCCAGGACTTGTGGATTCAGTGACGCTCCGCATTTGCATGCAGCAAAGATACACATTCTTATAAAAAAAAACAGTACTTGATAGCAAAGGAGAGGTTTACTTTCGCTAACATTTGTCGGTCAGCAGCCTAACTTTACGCACCGAGGAATCGTTTGCGCCTTAGTTCAGATGTGAAAAGCTTCATCCAAATTGCTGCTGTTTGCATGAAACGCGGGCAGCGCTGCAGGGATGTGACGCTGAACATTCAACAGATGAGAAGCGACGTGCACACACACGAGACAAAGAAGGATTTTGCTGGTTTACCGCTGATTGAATGTCAACAGTTTGTTGGACGCTGGATCCACACTGTTCATATCCCCATTCGATGTCAGTCCTGCGGGAAAGTCAGCGACAACAGAGCCGGCGGCTTTACTGTCCTTCCTCCTCTGTTTCTCCTTAGAGCAAGAACATCACTCTGCAAACTCCGGCAACAGCTGAGACAGACGCCGTTGCGGTCAGCGCGCAAAGACGAAACGGAACGACTCTGCCATAGGAGTGTGTGTATTTTCCGTGCTCGCTCGCTCTCTTTCTCCCCCCCACTCACACTCTCTCACTCTCTCTCTCTCTCTCTCTCTCTCTCTCTCTCTCTCTCTCACACACACACACACACACACACACACACAGACACGCCCCCTCCTGTGGTTTACAACGCTCCCGTCAACAGTGAATTTTAGTATTATTAGTTTTAGCTGGGGGCTCCGCAGCGCAGTAGATAACGTTGAAAGCAGATTGTTCTCTGTGGCCCTTTGTTTTGTTATTTTCCTTGTTTGACTCGTTACATCAAATTCTGCAGCTGCAGCGCGCAGAAACGCAGAAACTCGATATGATCGTGTGAGCCAGAAGCCGAACTTGGAAAATTACCCTTTGCTAGAACTAAGAAAATCTAATTTCATGAGTTTTCAAATTGACAGAAAGCTAAATTTGATTCACTGAATAAATCTGCAGCACCGGTGTGAATCGCCGCCTCCTGGTAGTAGGATGCGCTAAGACGCAATTTCATTAAAACATTTAACAAATGCTGGAAATGATATTGCATTAGAATCGTATTTTAACGCTGTTAAAATGTTTGTTCATTTAAAAATTCTGGTAGGCTAAGTTTTAAACCGAATAATTAATTCATTATTTTATACATTTTACATGTGTATGTAAAGCTGCATCAATAATACTGATGATTCTAGAAAGGGTCACCATCGTGAATATTTTGCTTGGAGAAAAATAAAAAAAAGCCTGCCTCTTTCCGATCAAACACTTCGCCCACAGTGCTGCTCCACAGCAAATAAATTCAGCTCTTGATGCACTCTGGTGGAGACGCAAACAATCCCAGTAGGCGCCCTGTTTATGAGGGGAAACCAGTGCAGGGACAGACCTCTGTCTCCAGAGCTGTAAAACACCAGAATTACATGAGCAGGTTATCCTCCGAGTTTGGGCCTGATTTTTAAAATTGGTCCCATCTAACATTTCAGGTTTGACTAGACGATGTCGACTTGGCACACAAAGAGCAGAATCAGGATATAATGATTACAAAGGCGTGACACACACGTTTCTATTTTCTGCATCTCACTTCTCTTTATGTCTCTTTCTCTATCTCTCTCTCTCTCTCTCTCTCACACACACACACCCACACACATACACACACACACACCGACATGCATGTGATATGCGAAACCTGAGCTTTGTTTAATCCGATACCCCATAACAGCTCAGTTTTCACACACACACACACACACACACACACACACACACACACTTTTAGAGAGTGCAGGAATTTCCAGCTCAGGCTACATGGCACTCAGCTGCACATCAATTTTTAATCAGCAGAACACCCCCTCAGTGGCACGCCACATCACAGGAAAACACCGGAAGCCACCAGCACACAGCACTGGCTTTCTCTTTCCCTCCTTCCCTCTCTCTCTCTCTCTCTCTCTGACTGCATACAAAACACACACCTGTAAAACCGCAGCAAAGAAGAAAATCCTGCATTTGAACTGACCTCTGTAAAGTGCGTTTGTATGTTGTGAGGGTCAAGTTACAATCAGCCTCTGACACCTGAGCACTGCTGTCACCTCTAATTGGAGCCCTAAAGGCCCTCACTCACACACACGCATGTTCAGAGGGTTTATATAAACACGACACTGACACGCACACACACTGCTTACAGGGCATTTGCATGAGGTCGTCTGGTTTGCGGAGGGAAGGAAGACTTCCTGTCCAAAGACCAGTCTGTGAGAACGATTATTGTCCAACTGTGACACAATTAACCCAAACCTGCTCCGAGTGATGAGGCAAGAGGAAAAACAAAACCAACAAGTGAAAAGTCCTCATCTTCCACAATGTAAAATCACTCATGAAGACTGCGGCAGCAGCTGCGACAGCTGTGGGAGCGTTGGTGGGTTGCCCACTGAGCTTGGTGGGAACTTGATGAATCCGTTTTGGAAAAACATCCATCAGCAAATGAAAACCTCCTTGATTTCACAAGCCTCAAACATGGTCCATGATCTACTAAACGCCATCATTTAGTCCTTCGCTTCCCTCCTGCTGCCGCTATTCACCATCACTCTTCTGAGAAACAGAAGAGTGATCAAACACTACCCAAAAAAGGTTTCATTTAAAAAGTGGATCACAATTATGTTCAAACCCTGAGCTGCTACTACTGCCATCGCTGATCATTGTGTGTGTGTGTGTGTGTGTGTGTGTGTGTGTGTGTGTGAGACCCTGCAGCCATAGACTATCCCAGGCTTTGCACTGCCCAGACAAATACAACTTCAAAGACCAGGAATTAAATGTAGGTGTGTTGTTAGCTGAGTCCACGCTGGCTAGGTTTGCAGCTGATAGATACACAAAAGGTGTGTGTGTGTGTGTGAGCCAGCGAAGTCAGTAAAGATCTGACGTTCTTGAGTCAATGGTGTGTTAATCCCTTTGAGCCACACCGGCTTCACTCTGGAATAGCGTGGGGTTTTTTAGCCTCATCAGCTGAGCCGTGTCTGACCGCGGTACCTTTCCCATGGATGTCATCAAAACAAGAGAGTGAGGCGAGAAAACGTGATTAGATGAGCCATCAATGACTTTAACAGAGGGTCAAATCTACCCATGCTGCAGAATTTCCTCTTTGTTCAGACTTTGGTCCAAAACCTGTACACGACGTAAGTGTCCACGTACGTTAATATGATTGGAATTCAGACATTTGCCCCATTACTGAAGTGCACCCTAAATGTCGAGAGGTCACCAGACTGGCCTCTGTAAAATGCCACGTATGTCAGGTGGTGGCGATTGATGGTGGTGCTCTCATTAAAGTGATCAGATGAATTAACCTTTTGTCTGGGCGAGCGGGCGAGCGGACCAGCCCTGGACATCCCTGCCCTGGACATCCCTGCCCTTGGACATCCCTGACCTTGGACATCCCTGCCCTTGGACATCCCTGACCTTGGACATCCCTGCCCCTGGACATCCCTGCCCTTGGACATCTGGCTACAGGCGTGTGTGCATGTGTGTCTTTGTGGATTTAAAAACACAAAGTAGCACACATGAGGGTTATATCAGCTTCTGAAGGAACTACTGAGTTCAAGCTTCATCTCAGTGTAAATGCCTTTTTATTTTATTTATTATTTGTTTTTTTCATGAAAAAACAGCCATAACTCATTCCTACAGTGTCTACAAATTCCTCTTATTGCTTTTTCGTTGTATGCCCCCGTTTTGGTCTCGTTTTAAACCGTTTACCTCAAATGAAAGGCTCTGATCTGACAGTGAGGGTCGCCCTCTTGTGGCCGAAACCTACAGAATTCACGACATAGAAATGAATCCGAATCATCTAAATCTATCAACAGGTAAAAAGTACGCACGTTTGTTTGGGTTTCATCAAAATTATTTTGCTATATTTGGGTTATATGGTAAGAAAATAATGGTTATTACCTTTGTCCTAATAAATATTCCTTTTAGGTCCATGTATCTAATTATGTTTTATGACATTACTAGAAAAGAGCAACCACATATGCACGTCCGTGTAAATTATATTGGGTCATGATTTAATAGAATAGGAATCATAGAATCCATAAAAGGGCTGAGTACAAAGCAGATGCAGATTTATGCTTCGGCACAAGAGCAACATGGAATCCTGGGGCCAAGGGGAAATTCCCTGGATCTTCTCTTCAGAGAACATGAACCCATAAACAACCTAACGACACCACATCTAACCACACCCTCCACTAAGAATAAACCCTTCCTCGAAGTTTTCTAGGCAGAGATGATCATGACTGAGCTTCTGCCTCTTTCAGCGTGTCCTTCACTGCCAGGCGGCTTTGGCCGGCCTCCTTCAGAGCCACAGGGTAAAAACACACCCTTCCCCGTCACAGGCTCCTCTTCCGTGTCTCCTGGTTTGCTCGTTTAAGGGTTACTTCACGGGCAGCGGTCTGGTGTATGAAAAAACCCCTTGGTGTACTGTACACACAGACTCTGCACTCCTGATCCTGCCTCTCCTTTCCTCTGCTTGAAAACCTTTTCACTGTGCTGGATCTCTTACAGGGACACCAGGTTGCAAAAAAAAAGGGAGGAAAAAGTAGAAAACGCTCTGAATAACTGTCGTATTCAAGCGCCTTGTGGCCTGTACTGGCCATATTTCAAGCCTCTTTAAGTATAACTTGCGTTACACTGGGGCTACTCTGGCCAACTATAACGGCAAATGTTTTTCCAGGCTGCGAGCTTTTGCGCTGCAGTGCCTTTTAAGATCTAGGTATGTGTTTTAACCCCTTAAATGGAAGCAGATGTTTCAGCCTCAGAGTTTTTACAAAGGGTTTTAATCAAGGAAGAGATTTAACTTTTCCTTTTTGTCGTTTTTTTTTTTCCCTGATAGTAATTTGAATCTATTTTTCTGTGCAAACGGGCCTGTTGCGCTGCAGCATGCGCATGGCTGAGCTGGCTGAGCTATGCAGCCACATATGGGAGTGATTACGGCTCCGTGTTTATCAGACCTCACTGGCTATACGGCTGAGCAGAGCGCACTTTTTTATGAAAAAGAAAACACAATGGGCAGACTTTAGTACTGCACACACACCACTGCTGGCGGTGATGTCTTTACTTTAACCCTAGGACCCTTCAACGTGCAGGGTTTTCATGCGTTTATTCTGTTTTCAGACTATCTAAATATTTTTGACTGTTTGTTTGAGGGGGGAAAAGAAGAAACAAATACCAGCTGTTACCAAACTCTGTGTTGTATTTACTCAATTGCTATTTTTACTGACATATTTGAGATGATTTTGTTTAAATGACTAATTTATAACAATAAAAACACAAAAAGAAGACCTTTTCGATCAACAAGATAAACCCCATGACCCTGTCAAAGGTACATATCTCTGTTTTCTTAGAATGCTCAAATCTAAAATTACAAAATTAACATTACTGTAAATCTATTTTTTTAATCAATAAACAGTTAAGTACATTTTGAAAACCTGATGGGAGCACACTTGCAACATTGTACCTTTATAATTTTGCAGGTTCATGGTTTGTAGTTTAGAGTTCTCACACTCTTTTCATATTTGTCAAAAAGTGAACGGTCCCTTCTGTTCCCTTTTGCTAAATGTAAACATGTTTGCTCTGGTGGAACCCAACGCCCGCGAGCTGCATCTAACGTGCAAGACGAGGGAATAATGTCGGCTGTGTGCATTAAAGGGAAAACGCCTTCAGTCAGCAAAGCTGTCAGTAATCCCCGGAGCTGACCTCCTGACTCCTTCATGACGTACAGAACCAACTGAGAGACAACCCAGCCGCACACTGGTGTTACCGCAGCAACTTCCTGTTAGCACATCGCAGCTTCCAGTGAAAACTACCCTCAAAACCTGATTTCTGCTTTGTTTAAATCTGTGAAGACGTCACTAATGCATCAACGCTTGGCAGCGGTTGCGTGGCCGGCCCACTAACGGGGATGCAGGATAGTGGCGGGAATGTCATTGTGACATCGAGGGAGGAAGATGTGAACATGCACGTGGACGATCAAAGCTACCACTGGAGTTTCAGCCAACACAGGCTGCAAACGGGGTCTCCTGCACTGGCAGGACGACTCGCCGCTGCTTTACTGCCAAGTTTTGTGAGCTGCTCACGGTGATGCGGGGTTTACTGCAGCTCTGTTACACATTCAAGCCCGTAAGTCTCGTGTTCCCATGACACACTGCCTCGCGTTAGCTGGGTGGAAGAGGCGTCTCTTCCATCATGGTCCAGTAAAGCACTCACACGGTTCCCTCCCAGCACATGCCTTTCCTTAAATGAACTACAAATGTGTTTTCAACCAAGCAAAAGTTGAAGGTATATAAACCTAGTACTTTCCTTTCGTTTTTGGGGGGCTTTTTTACTGCCTTGCCGGTCACATATTTTCCCTGGCAGGATGTCATCCCTATATTTGCTCTGCCAATTCCTGGTCAGAGCAGAGCCAAAGGCTTCTCGGCTCCTGCAAGTGTCACCATAGTTTAACCTCGGCCAGTCGACTGGAAGTGGTTACAGACAAAGAAGAACCACAATTGTTATGAAAATGAAATGGAAAAAGAACAAATGGATTGGGATTAAATGTTCCTGGAGGATCTCCAGACCCCTCTCAAGTTTTAAGACTCAAAGAACTTCAGCTTGTTTATACAAAAAAAGAAAAAAGCATCAAACCCGCACGCTGAACACTCAGGTCAGACATCTGGGTGCACCCAGAGAGTGTCTTTGGCTTTTAGCGGCTAATGTAGCCGCAGGCTGCCCGGAGTCAGACGTCTGGTTACATGAGTTGTTTTAAATTGACATCCCATTTTCCAGCCCTGAACAATCCTGCTTCAAACATTGCTGTCGGCAGTTATACGAAGGGACAAAAGGCGACGGTGATGTCTAGATGGCAACAGCCATTCCAGTTGTGTAAACCAAAAATTTGCCCAGGAATATGTCAGAATCTACAAACCCTGGTTGCACCTACCAGAACGAATAGCTTCAGACTTCAGAACCCTAATTACCTCTCAGAAGGGGTAAGTAAGTGTTAAATAAGTGCTAATGGTCCTTTTACTTGACAGTAAAAGCTCCCAGTCTGCTCCTGTAGCCTGGAGTAAACGTGAGCAGGTCTGAATTCCTCATGACAGAAGTCCACAGGCAAACACGTGGAAACACTTCAGCCTTTGTGCGTGTGCAAAAGCGTGCCCTGCACGTAAAAACCGCTTTCTGCCGACTGGGTTTGTCCGTCTCTGCAGTGTAATGAATTATACACACACGATGCAGCAGCAGCAGCAGCAGCAGCCCTTTACTTAAGTGTCTTTCAAATCCACCTTAATGTAGCCAAGTGTCTGCTTTTCCCTACTTCAGGCCCAACTCGGATTGATTGTTAAAACGCCGGCGTCTGGGAGACAGCCGGCGAGGAAGCCTCCAAATGTGACCCTAAGAGTGGTGGCAAAAAGTCAGGGGAACTCTGCTGCGAAAAGATGAGGGGAATTAGCAGGGATGACTAATGCAAAAGGCAGGTTTTTGGCACGCCACCGGCTAGAACGAATCCGAGGCCAGAGCCGTGACATGCACTCTTGGGCAGCATTCTGCTCCTGTGCACCCCAGCCTGTTTATCTAATGTAGCAGGAAATTAGAGTGGAGGTGGAAAGCGGGGCGGCGAAGTGATGGAACGAAAAATCTGATGGCAATCAAGAAGCTGATAGGCGGCGCGGCAGCCATGACAGGACCGATCCTCCATCACCACGGCGTGTTTGCCGTTTGGCCACACAGGTAGTGGATTTGACATTTCTGATGTTTAGAAACACATCAGAGAAAAACGCCTCCCCGGCTAGGTCTTGTGTACAGAGTGTGATTGTGAAAAGAGGAAGAAACTCGCTTCACATCAGTAAAAGTAAAGCCAGAGTCAATAAGCCAGCCCAGACAGAACGGCTGGCGCACGGCCTGGGGGGCAGCTTCGCTCATCCACGGCACCAGGCTGGGCCCAGGAGGCGTTGGCCTCCACTGGGAAGACACCTGCCAGTAGTTTCTCCCCACGCTGGTCTGCTGTCCATCGTCTAGGTGTGAACTTCCAGGCGTCCAGCTGCGCCTGTGTCACGTTGGAAAGTCTGAGCCGTCGATCTTCTGTAAAGCGGCGAGTAAAAAAAAATCCACAGCCCCCCTGTGGCCCACGATTGGACGACAGGGAAGCACCCGTTGGTGGACCAGCCAATCAAATCCCGGATTACGCGATAAAACGACGATTTAGCGCGTCGAGCCAGCGAGCAGAGCTGTCAGCGCCGCGGAGTCAGGTGCAGCGTGAGCGGAACCGTGCGTAACGCTCCCGCAGCTGACCGTGGACGTCCGGAGGTGCGCCGAAAGCCAAGTTGGTGGGTCATTTGGAAAATAAAGAGCCGTTAAAATATGGTTTCCTGATTTTTGAGACACAGCGTATGTTTGGGACCTCCGTCCCTAAAGCGCGCACACACACCCTGCACATCCCGGACAAACCAGGCGCGCAGCGGAGTAACTGCGTGTTCTCCAAGTGCCACTTGAGGTGACTGCAGATTCTGGGGGGGTGGGGTAGGGGGGAGAGGGGGGACGCCGTCTCGCCATCCCGATCGCCTTTTGCCAAATGAGAAAAGCCAGGACCTACCTGGTGATCTCGAAGCTGCAGCCTTTCCGGAGGAGCAGGGCTCTCTTCCGCATGATGCCTTTGTCTCTGCCGGGATACACATTTTTATCTGAATTCATCGGTGCAAGACGAGCAGGTAGACGGGAGGAAACGGCGATGTCCCTCTTCAGCGGGGGGGATTAGTACCAAAACAAGCGGGGGATGAGTATGAGAGAAGAAAGAGGAGATCCTGCAGCCGAGTCCACCTCAACGGAGCAGACAAAGTGATCTTGCAGACTTTCTTTTTTTTTCTTTCTTTAAATCCCTCCTCGAGCTATAAGAGCGACGGTGCGCGGGGGAGCTCAGACGCGCACGGTGACGGGAGCGGCGATGCCCCCATGTGGGCTGGCAGGAGCAGATGTGTGCCTGACCGACCCGGGAGGTTCGGTGGTCCCCAACTGGAGCTGCAGCTCTTCTTCTGCCGGGAGAGCTCGATCCTGAGTGGCCGCTCGGCGATGACTTAATGAAACTGATGGAGAGAGGGAGAGAGAGAGAGAGAGAGAGAGAGGGAGAGAGGGAGGGGGTAGGAATTACTGATATTCTGCCAATGAGCAAACAACTGCAGACATGTGTAAATAGCTCTTGTGTTTCCTGTTATCATGTGGGGGATTTATTGTAGCTCCGCCTTTCTCTGCCCCTCACTAGCAAATGGAGCTTTACCTCCTTTGTTTGACTTAGGGTTAGAATAGAGCTTTTCAATGAGTGTTTGAAGAGCTAATCCCCAAGATACCCATTATTGCCAGCTAATGGCAACATGAACAACGTTGTGACTTGAACTCCATTTTTCTCTGACAGGGATCTTGCGTTTACACTAAAAAGGTCAAAAATACTATCCTTCTAATCATTTTCCAGTCAGAGAAACTCGACTCAGTGCCATTAAGTACAATTAGCATTTAAAAGGATATTACCAATCAGAAAACCACTTTGCAAAAACAACACTTTGTCGTAAGTGCACCTTTGTGTGGGTGCAATATATTGGTTGGTATATCTAAAAATACAATAGCGTGGGTGGATGGGATGTCAGGCAGTGACTCACATAAGACCGTCTGTCTGAAGGGTATGGACCGGTTCACATGAGGTCTAATGGGCTGCACCTTGGATACCTGCTCGATTTTATTGATACATTTTATTCGGCTGTCATATTCCTTTTAAATAGGTGCAGATACCAGTGTGTGCAGAGAAATCCGGAAGGAACGGCGCCTTATCCTGTCTCTGTGTAGTATTTACTCTCTGCCTTGAAGCATTGCCTCGTTGTTCTCTTGCAGACCAACTCTGTGAGGATTTCTCTATATTTAGCTCCATTCATCTCAGCCTTCGCCCGTACAAACTTCCCGGGACCGGCTGCAGGTGAACATCCACGACTGAGGTCAGGGAAAGCTGCGTTTGTAGAGATGTGCTGTTTGGTGTCCACACAGCATCCTCGAACATCTAGTCTGGGATTCAGAGCGCTGACAGATTGGCTGTCCTCTGAAGATCTGACTGTCAGAGAGACCACACAAACAGGATCTCGTCCATCCCAGCTGTTCCCGTCTTTAAAGTTGTCATGTGTGTCTTGCTGACCTCCCTCACTTGGCTCTCTGTTGTACAGCTGTTCAAGATATTCGTTACATGATCACTCAGGCTGTTACAGCGTCATCCTCGCGTTTTCTATTTAAATACATATAGGAAGCAGGAAGCCGATGACTCCCACACACACAGCACACACACACACACACACACACACACACACACACGCACTTGGACCCTCTGTCCTCCCTCTCCCTCCGCTCTGCGTCTCGTATGAGAGTCCACTGTTTGGATGAGGAATTCTCTGGACATGACTCACCGCTGCGTTCAAATAAAGAGCGGTCCATGTTTGTGTGATTGGACTGGTTTGGTTTTTACTTGGTTTTGTTGCAAAAAGACACAGTCATTAGTAGATTTGTCCCCTTTAGCTATTCTCCCAGGGGGTTTTGGTGATTACTTTCAGAAAATTACTTTTTAAAGTCATTTATTCGGGCACGGAGATTGTTCCTAATGCCATCTGTTGCCATACCAACTAAATCTAGCTTTACCTAATGTGCTGTTAGTAATGGAAAGATGGTTTTACTAAACCTGGCCAGCTGCCTTCTTCATTTTCATGACCTCTGTATGCATTTCTCCTCCGTGACTGCTGAATTTTCTAGCCAGCGAGAGGTGATTTAGTCCACTAGTCAGGAAAAATAGGAAAAAAGGCATAAATTAAGGAACAAAAGTGAATGAATGAGCACAATTCACCAGTGCTAGGGTAACTATTCTTACCCCTACAGTAGTCCTTTACCAGCTTGTCATGAAAAGAAATCTTTTGCTTGCTCAGACAAAAAAGGAGATGGAAGTATCGAGGCTTATTGTGGTGTTTGAGGGCTGCTTGCGCATCCCATCTCCTCTGCGCAATTTAGCTCTGGTGCATTCAGTTGCGCTGTCAGCACACCATTCAATTTGCAGTCAAATAAAGATAACTGCATCTCTCTTACCTGGAATTGACGGATGCTGCGACAGGCAGACAAACGCGCGTGCTGGCAACACGAAGGTGGAGCCCCCTTCATCCCTCTTCGGTTCATCTCTCAGCTGAGTGAAAGTGGCAGGATGCACTAATTCATCAGGGTCCTGCTGACCTGAGCAATAAAAGGAGGAGAGCAGCGGTTGCCAGGTCCAGGCCGAGGCGTGTCTGGTAGTAAGGCCGGCCCTGGTGCCAGCAGAACAAGGGGGGCCCAAATCTCTGGAGGGAAGACACTGGCACCAGTCTTTGGACCTTCTGATCGAGGGGCGTCGACGGACGTCAGCGAGGGCTGTGTCAGCGACCTCGGCAGGATGCAGATTTGAGACGAGCGCCAAAAGCCACTGCAGAAATGTACAGCTAAAAGACACACTGAAGGATTATTGTTTATACTAGTTAAACATTTAGGCAGAACTGCAGCGATTGGTCAGATTAATTCAATATGCAGAACAATAGGTGTTCCCCTCCAAATGTTTCTGATTCATCCTGATCAGTGTTCAGACACTAACCTGGTGAAACGATTACATGTGCCAGCGTTGCTGCTGTGCTGTCCAACAGAGCATACGTCTCTTCACTTTCCCCTCCCATTAAATAAAAACCCCCCGAAAAATCTAAAAAAAAAACAAACCCAAAAACCATACAGACCATTTCCCTACTAAACTAAACTGACATTTTAAGCATCTGATATGATATTTGAAAACAAGCACTTTCTCTTCTTATCGTCTAATTTTATTTAAAAAGATCTCCCAGCAAAACATGACGTGTGTGCTGTGTCTGTGTGTTGGTGTGTGTGTGTGATGTTGTTTGTGGAGACAGAACAGGTGCAAAGCTTTCAATGGGTTGGTGGCGTTTAGTCAGGCCAAGAGAAAATAGTTCAAGGTCAGTGACGTATACCACCTTTTGTGTGTGTGTGTGTGCCTCCTTTTTCCCCTCTGGTGCTTAAGCACACAGCCCACGCTCGCACAAACACACACATCTCTTTCTCTT
The DNA here is from genome assembly GCA_000180735.1 of Tetraodon nigroviridis. NCBI lineage: Eukaryota > Metazoa > Chordata > Actinopteri > Tetraodontiformes > Tetraodontidae > Tetraodon > Tetraodon nigroviridis. The sequence continues at coordinate 142,415 of CAAE01014533.1, read as the reverse complement.
GTCTGATTAGAAACTCAGATAGACAACAAGGGAGTTGCTGAAATCATGATCGCAAGACCTCTGCGGAGGAAGCTTTATAATGCGCTGGGCTAATGAACACCACTTAGAGCAGAATAAATTTGTGTACTAAATCCTCCAGTACGCATATTTGCACATTTGGTAGCAGGTGATTGCAGCAGTTTGGAGAACAAAAACTCAAATGACAGCAATCATCCTGACAAGCCCACAAATTGCTGCTGAAAGCATTTTCCTTCTCAAAGGCTCTGACAAGCTTTTGAAAAAAATAATATAAAACCAACAAATTAGGGCGCACTGGGTTATAGGGCGTGGTTTCAGTTAGGGTGCTTTTTCTGTATTTAACATATACATCAGGCGCACCGGTTCATAGGGCGTGGGCACGGGGAAACACCGGTGAAACACACCGGTGAAACATGCATGCAAGTGTGTGTTTTTAAAAAGGCAGCGGGAGCAAAACTGAGTTTGGTGGTGCTTTATTGAGGTCGGTCTTCCACCTCGCCTTGTTTCTGACAATTCACGCCCACACTTCCCCCTTTAACGTTCTCATGGTGTCCTCAACTACGTCCGCCCTACAACAACACATTAGGCGCACTGCTCCATAGGGCGCCGCACATTTTGGAGAAAACTGATGACTTTTAAGTGGGCCTTGTGGTGGTGAAAATACAGTATCTGAAAATTCATCTTTGAGACCTGTAATCACGCCTAAGAATCCCTCTATCCACATTGTTTATTGGCTTCTGCTGACACTGATAACAGAAAGTGTTAAATAAACGTTTCAAATCTTGTTGTAACTCCACAATGCTATGTTAATGCATTACCAAATTGTGCATAAATGAATGTGAGGAGGATCTGTGCATCATCCGCTCCACCATCTGTCTAACCCCAAATGCCTCAAAGGTTCCATGTTCCCATTCAAACATGCAAATGTAGGCAACCTCTGCTCATCATGCAGCTCCCCACTGAGTGTCTTCTAAGCCTCCTGCATCCAGTCTGCCAGCAAGTGATGATCCACGCAGGAATAACGTTTAATTTAATGCTAGAAGATCACGTTTTTAATAAACCCAATCCAACCAAATAAAAAGAATAATGAGGCTGTTTTTGTTTTTTTAATTTGTATCAGTTAAAACCTGACCTGCTATCAGCAGCAGGACGGAGAGCGTGACACAGCCATTACGGCCCGTAGTCGCAGGTGTTGACTTAATAACACCTCTGGAGAAATTCTCCCATGCAGACAAAAGTCAGTGATGGACTGGAGTTACTTTGTTCTCAGCAGGGAGGTCTGTAGAACCAGAGGAACAATCGGGTCTGCACAAGACTAAAGAGAGGAAAAAAAGACCAAAAAAGAAAAGACTGCACAAGACTAAAGAGCGACTTCCACGGATGTCTTCCGAGGAAGTCACATGACGGAGTGAGAGTAATTGGCTTACACATATGCGCATGCTGCATGCTGTTCTGTTTACTACCCCTCAGCCCTCCGAGGCAGACACACACACACACACACACACACCAAATCCATCAATTCCAACTGCTAAAGCTCTCCTGTTGTTTACGTGAACCCATAACTTTGGTCTCGGCTCATCATCCATCTCCTCTTTTCAGGGATGACACAAAATGATTGAGAAAAAAATGGAAATTCCCCCCTTTCCTCAACAGCCTGTCTGACTGTGAACATTTAAAAAAAAATCTTTTTATAAAAAGAACCCAGAGCCCATGCATGTGCTGGTGTAGCACACACCCTCCTCGGTGGAGTATTTGCCGCAGCATCGGTGGAGCCGTACCCCGTTGACCGCCTGTTTCAGGCTGAGTTACCCTGTCGTTGCTGCTTTCAGTCACCCGAGTGAGAGTGCAGCAGAGAGGCTTCCCACATCTTCAGCCCGAGCGGAGATAAAATATTAAAAAGAACAGAGAGGCTCGTTCCAACGCTGCCCTCTGATTTGTAATATCGCCTCCATTCTGCACATGAAATATTGTTTGTTCTTGCAGTTCTTGCTGTCCCTTGTCACATCTATTCTCGGCCTCCTATTCCTCCCACTCAGCCCATTTGCCATCCAAGAGTTTAAAACTTCATCTTTTCATAATAATAAAAACAGAACTTACGTCTCGTCTCACATGCTAAAGATTACAGACATCCACTACGTGTCTTACTTGTGCGCTGAGCATCAGCTACCCAGAGACAACCAGAAACTGCATCAATGAGATGTTTCTAACTGGCATTGAAGGGAAAATTTCAGGTTAATCTTATATTGTTTTTGTAAATTGTAGGGATGAAATGCATGCTCGTGTACTTGACATCTGACGGACCTGTGTAAAAACACCCAGAGATGTGCTGCAACAGCAGCGCTTTCATCTGCTGCTTTTCATTCCTGCCAATCTACTCCAAATCAAGTCAGGCCACGTTTATTTAAATAGAACAAAACCACAGGCAAGATGACCCTGCTGGGCTTTACAATGGCTGCAACTTAAACAGGGTTGTTGTTTTTTTTATTTTTGAATAACAATGGGGTATTTGTTCTGTTGGCTTTGTTTAAAGTTGCATAAATCGGGTTTCTAATTTAGTACAAAAGCATGTTATGTGGGGGTGTTGAGCATCTGTTATTCCAAGTTGACAACGATTTGGAGAGTGCGATCTAATGATATCATTAGCTACCCAAATGATATCCATATTTCCTTTAATTCCCCCACCAACGTTGCGCTTGCTGGTGTTACTGTTATTACTTTTTTTTTTACAGAATTATATTTATAAAGGCCAATGTTGATGTTGGCTCAAGAATGATAGAGACACTGACTCACTCGGAGGTGACTTCTTGCCAGGAGTTCTCTCTTTCTGAAGCCGGACGTCAGTATTTGCATTAATTAATCTATTGGCTCTGAATCAGCCAGGCAGACATTGGCGTTGCTGACTGTTTATGACAGATCTTCAGACCCAGCAGCGGCTAAACAGGCTGAGACGATACTTGGGCGCTGCCTAAAAAGGGCTGTGAGAACTTCACCTGTCTCCTGACGTTTCCTGGATACCTGCTATTGTGTGCTAAAACGTTCCACACGGTGATTGCATCACTTGTCACGAAGTTGTGGTTTAATTGATTTCTATCACCATGGCAACAGTCAATTTCAAAGATAAAGTTGCTGTAAAATCTGGTTGAAAGGACTGGTGAGATATGCTTTCAGGAAAATGGCTGTCAGGTGACCACCTGATGCTTCTCAGGTTACAGTTATTTAAGCCTAATCCAAAGAGCAAATCTCATGTGAAGGAACGAAAGAGTCAATTTAAAGGGAATGTGCACGTGCGGAAGAAGAATTTAGAGGATGGGTGTCCAAAAAGAACAGGCAGGAGGCTGCACAGTGGGGAGCTGAGAGCCGAGGAGAGACAGAAGCAGGATAAAAAGTTTTTAAAAAAAAAACAACAAAAAAAACCTGCTACAAATAAATCTAAAGGTCACGGACAGGACAAAGTCAAAAGCACGGCCATATATTTGAATGAGCGAGATGGGATGGCGATAGCTCCGGCAGAGAAAGGAAAACACAGCTGCAATAAAAGCGCGGAGGCTCACTGACACTCACAGACAGCTCCCAGGTTATCCGCCGATGCCCAATTTGATAAGTGACGGCTGATGAATGGAAGCTTCATTTGGCGGCTACCTGGCAACAGGATGGAGTTGGTTCGGGGAAGGTTGCACCCTCCTTTCAAAGAAAAAAGTCATAAATCAATCAATAAATCACTGTTTTTTTGTGTCAGTGTGTGCGTGTGTGTGTGTCCATGTTTCCTTTGTGACAACTACAAGACTGAGCATTGCAAATCAGAAGGGACGTTTCCCTGCTGCGTGCCCCCTGCCCCCCCCACCCCCCAACAACTCCCCAGAGTGGTAAACACGCTGCCTCAGCATCAGTCCAATCAATTTGTCACAGGACTTTCGAATAATCCGATTCATCTCCATAATGGAGGAATATTTATTTATTTACTCATCCAAGCATTCTCTCCAAAACTGACATGTTCTTGGGCAAAAAGGCCCCGAGCGTCTGCTGTGGCTGCTGGGTAACATATGTCCCGCCAAGGAGATAAGCGAGAAAATGCAATTTGCAAATGATGGGAAATGGAAATTGAACATAATGCAATAAAAAAATAATTGAATCTTGAAAATGACTTACTGAGGTAGAAATTAATACACACCCAGTGCAATAATAATCTCCAGTTTGTTTTTGATCCACCAGGTTCTGAATTTTGAAGCCCTCTGAGGGTTCCTTGAGACATGTCTTGCTGTGTTTTATTGCTTTAGGCGTCAGCCAGCCTGCAGACACGCAGGGCTGCAGTCAGGGGCAGCTTTGGTGGCCGTGCTTGTGCGTCGCTCTGAAGGAGGCTCCCGTGCTGCCGTCACATCCAATTTCTCCTCAGGATACGATGAAACAAATTGAGTGTGAAAATACATCAGATTTGGCAACAGCTGAAGCAGCACAGCCGAGCGAGCGTCTAGTGACCGACTCACTGCTGTGTCACTCTCACGCACACGCGCACGCACACATGCAATGACAGTCAGGTGGAGAAGGCCTGCCCCTGCAGAGGGACGGCGCTTCGTCGTAAATATAATGTAGTTTGTCTAAAACTGTTTAGTATTAAAATCGGAGCCTACAGGATCTGAACCAGCAAGAGGAAATAGTTCACCGTCTGTTTCAGCTCATATGAAAAGCAAGGAAAATAAATTTTGAACTTTAACTGTTTTCTAAGATTTAGAAAGATGTTTGAGGCTCCCCAAAGTGGACAGTCTTTGTCGTAATGGAATATGGGTGCATTTTTTTATAAGTGCATGTAAAGTCTGAATTGCTTTAACAGGGACTAAAGTGGTTTTACACATGCTGAGGCAGCCGGGCTGGAGAGGGTCAAACTGCACCGAAAATGGAGAAAGCGTGTTCCTCAAGGCTATAACGACAAATTCAACGAATCATTGATTGGATAAAGAAATGTCAGCCACTGTTTAGAAGAGCACAGAGCATCGTTTCTGAGTCCATGATGTCATTTCAGAAGTAACTCAATCAGCCTGAACCCCGGAGATGGATGTGCTGTTTATTGTCAGAGGCCATTTACACCATAAATGCATTTAAACTAATTCCCATTTTACTCTAACAGCCATGTCTCAAGTGGAAACACTGGACTAGATTAGCCAGCTTTCATTTCAGTTATTCAAGCTTTCACATACACAAACAAAAATAATTGCACAGATAAAATGTATTCAATCTCTGCCGATCTTTTGTTCCCAAACATGCAGATAACTTCTGATCTATCACTCTTTGAAACCTCCCAAAAACCATTGATTTCTAGCTGTATAAAATAGAATCAAATTTACTATGTTTAATGTTTGGAAGATTATTTTTCCTATCTTATCATCTATTTCATTATAAACCTTAAGTGAGTTCAGTTCACCTCTTTCTAGCTCATTAATCTTCTTACCTTTTCCTTGGATCAGTCTTCAGCTTGGCTGGTTTATCTGCTGGTTGCCAAGCACATGCTTTACAAAGTATCCAAAGCTACAAAAAACTAAATAAATAAAATAAAAAAGCAAAAAATAATCCCATAAAAAGACACAAAATTATCTTTTAATTTTAAAAAACGTCAATAATTGAATGGATGCCAAGTTCTTTAGATGATATCCTACAGATTGGTGGAGCTTCAGGGTTTGTTTAGCAGCGGCCATCTTTGTTCCTGGGTTTGTTCCTCAACAGTGTCCATCATCCATGTGACACCAGCCAAACACACTGAGCTGATGCTGCCGCAGTGGGAGAAGAAACTAGTTATCTTCTGGAACCCCACTTTTACAGCACAGACATGTCGAAACACTCCAGAGGCTGAATGATGAGGCTGCATTATGAGTCTGCACCACAGTCTGCTTGGGAACTCCTCCAGAACGTCCTGCAGGTTCCCCTCCTGTTGGTTGGAGTTGGAAGAACCTGAAGCTTTTTTGAATTTAAACTGCCAGAGATAACAGTTCTGCTGTATTTTTTTTTATAGTTCATTACAGTTCCTTCTCCATAGGGGTATTTGATGGTGCTAAAAAATATGAGACCACTTGTTGCGTGAAATTTTTTTGGAAACCTTTAGAGGCTGCACAAAATACACTTTAAATTGGAGGCCTTGAAACAGCATAACGAAAAGAAAATTAATGACTTGGTGCCAATAGTTAAATGGTAAATCTAAAGCCCTCATGCAGAGGAAGCTCCTAGTTTGCTGCAATAAAAACAAGCAAATACAAACAGAACAAAGATAAGATGGACTTTGTTCACATTTCAGACAACTTGACTTTTAATGCATTCCCAACATGGCTTTTAGGTTTACTGTGACACTAATTATCTTTCCACACCCTGCATAGTTTTTATTGTTTGTCTTTTCTTTTCAGTGTCCCCATCGTGGTAAAAGTGGACCAGCACCTATGAATGATTTATCTCACAGGGGCTCTGAACGTAAGATGAAAAGCTTATCCTGCCATCTTATATTCATTAGCAACGACAGGTGTTAAAACAGGCAGGGACGTAGGCCCCCCCTCGCCCCCCTGCTGCTCTGATCAGTATCCTCACACACACACACACACACACGCAGCTTTGATCACACACTTGCTCCATCTATGCCAGACTAATGACTATTCAGCGGCTCTAATGATGCGCCGTGCCAAGGCCACAGTCGGCATCCAGCTCCGGTTCTGACGCTGATCCCACATCAGATGGAGCCTGCTGTCAATAAAGGGAGAGGGAAAGGGAGCCGGTCCAGCTACCCAGATCTGCACTGACAGTCTTTATTGATTAGCCAGTTAGGTAATTTCAAGGTTAAAGACAGCGAATAAGGTGCCACAAGTAACGCGCACGCTCCATTAGGCAGGTTTTTGTCCATGGAAGGTGCAGACAACATAGCCACTCTAACGGCTTGAACCCGAGGGGTATTCTATTAACCGCCACGCTCCGCACAGCATCCTCGATGCTTGGAGCACATCAGGGACGCACCTTCCCCGCTGTTCTGCACGGTCTGGAAGGAAGAATGTAACACAAAAGACTAAAATCTAAACCCACGATGTTGCACTTGGCTGCATTTACGCGAAAAAAACCACAGGCAGGAACAGTCCTTTTCTTTTTCTCCCTTTATTATGGTTGTCCGTGTTATTGCTGTTGTCCATCCAGGTGATGCTGAGAAAAGCCTCTTTTTGCTGGACATTTTACACCTTTTCTCCCCCCAACACCACATCGCAACTTGGCTGTTTACCTCATGCAAATATGCTTTTCCTGGCACTCCTACAGAGTTGAACATAAAAAAATTAAATATTGCTGTCAAACAGGCACATGAAAGAAACAGGACAAGCCATTTTTTTAAACTGTTCTTCTTAACACATGTTAAAAAAGTACCAATATTCTGATGCAATAACAACTCACACAACACTAGTGCATTTGGTCGTGAAAGCCTAAAGTCAAACAGATTTATTGAAGAAAAATTCTCTCATTTTTAAAGGAAATTGACAGTATTTTCTATCTACAGTTAATGAATAAAACATTACCCTGTTTTAAAATATTGGCGAGTCACATTTAGCACAAAACCTTCTCAAATCCACCAAACTACCATCACCAACACTCGTTTGTACCCTCTTGAGTTCACTTTTCTGACTTTCTCGTTCTTTTCTCTCCACACTTCATCCAGACAGGTGTGTTTTTTATTTTCCCAGGCAGCGAGGCTCTTCCCAACATCACTGATGTTTGCGCATCATTAAGTCTGCGGAGACACACTCGCTTACGTCACAGTGAGGCTCAAAGACGAAAATAACGCCATTGCAGGTAGCCAGCAACAAAAAAACACCAAAAAACAAGAAAAAACATGTCCCCTCACTGACTTTGAATTCTAAACTAAATTAATGCGTGCAAGAACTGCTACATGTGTTCTGCTTTCGATTCTAGCTAATACAAACCATTTCAATAGCATTACAAAAATACTAAATCTGTCCATTGGCTGATTATTTGTAGGATTTGATTCTTCGTTAAATAAGATGTGCTAGCTCTGTAAAATGTCCCAAGTGGACGAAGAGATTCTGGGATGGGAACAGACGGGTGTGACTGGGACTCTTGAATCGGCCACATGATGACAGATCTCATCCTAACCACGCAGAGGGATGTCACGCTCTTCTTGGCCGCTCTCCAGCAGCTCATCCTCTGAGAAACTGATGTGAAGGCAGGTATCGTTCATCTGAGGCGAGCAGAGAGGGTTCGCATATGCGTCGAGGGTGGAGGACTCAGGCGGGGGCGACTCTGCGGAGGCTGCTAGGCACCTGTCCTCCAGGGGGCTGCCGAGGCCGCTGGAGGCCGTCAGGAACGTCAGGCGGTCGCGAAAAGGTCGTCGTCGTCGCGCAGCGGCGACAGCAGCGACTTGGTCTCAGAGCGGACGCCCGAGTCTTCGCTGCTGGAGGAGGAGCTGCTCTCACCGTTGCTGAGCGAGGTGAAGTCGGCAGAGGACGAGGAGCTGGGGGTGGTGTCCGGGAAGGAGAGGCGGCTGCTGCTGCCGTGGCTGGGCGCCACGTCGTTAGTGGTGACCTCTGGCGCCACGAACATGGCTGTGACGTCTAAGCCCGGTGACAAGGTTCTGCTGGCTCGCTTGCGGTTCACTGGGGGCGGGTCAAGCTTGGGGATCGTCTGTTTGCACCTGCCAAGAAAGAACAAAACCAGGTCAGCCAGGCCAAGACAACCATGTGGAAAAAGCTGCTGTGGTAACGGCGTACGTGCCGCACAGCTCTGATTGATCCTCTTTCCATCAAAGTCAAATTAATACACTCCTTCCGCTGTGATTATTTCCACGGTAACGCCGCAAGGATTAAGGTAGATAACCGGTGTCTGAGCAGGTGCACGCCAAAAAAAGCCCTGAGCATTCCCTGTCCATCCATCACATTACACCCACAAACCGTGACCGTGGGGTGCTAATACACCCGATGGCGGCTCTGCTTGTGTAGCACCTCACTGTTTCAACATCAGGGGACTTATCTTCCATCCCACAGGCCTCCGATGCTAAGAAAAGAGCGGGAGGGAGAAAGACACGGAGGCAACCAGGAAACCACGCAGAGATTAAAAGAGTGAAGGCGCTGCAGGCGTTCCCGCATCCCCGTACGCACACCAGAAATAGCAGCTTCGCAGAGTTCCTGACTGTTCCACAGAAGCGCTTTGACACAGACCAGATGTATCATTCCTGGAAAATGAGTTCGGACACGCGCCCATTACCAGCCTCACTTCCTCTCTCCGTCCTCCCACCTTCATCAAGATGGCGGCGACTAACTTCATTCCTCCTTGGACCTGGTGTCTGCTTCAGCCCGGGTCTGAGTAATGCATTTACACCATTGTTTATGTGTTTACAGCCTCTCCTCCTGTGCACGAGGGGGGGTGGCAGCGACAGATACGATCACGATCGGCTAATGGCACGGGAAAACTATTTCCAGAGATAACGACCCGGCGTGTCCCCTGCTAATACCGGCCGCTCTGGTGCAAGGGTCGAGTCAAAGTCCATCAGACAGGCCGTCACCGGCGCTTTCATTAAGTTCTATTTGCCACATCGGCTGGGCTTCAGGGAGGAGGGAAATAAATCAACAGCAACTGGAGCCACCAAGATTAAAGTCTGACTTTTACACCAGATGTGCTATCTTCTATTTTTCTGAAAGAATGAATTTGCTGGATGCAGGAGAGCGCTTCCTCTCCGGCCCCCTCGGCTCATTATCACAACATTGAGTCAGCGCTCCTCTTTTCTCTCCGTATCTCTCTGTCTGGAGATCTGCTTTATTTTTCCACCTTGCCCTTTAATTCACCACTCATGTCCCTCCATTCATCCCACTCTAGTGTCATTCAGCCCATCTGCCCCCCGCCTCAGCTGCTGCGTTGGTCTTTCAGTCTTTTATTCAGTTCAAATTGCAGCTCCTGCATAATTTATACTTCTGTTAAAAATAAAAATATATATATTTCACCACTTCAGCATTCACACAGCTGCTGGCTTCAGATAAATCTAATGTGGAATAAATATTAGCTGGCACAGACTTGGAATTACCCAGTGGAAGTAATCGGTACTAGTGGTACCCACATGACAAAAACAGACGCGCTAAGGCCAAAGATGACATACGAAGATGGACAACATGAATCCTGAACATCTCCCAGTCTGGACGGCCCTCTGGTGGTAGGCTGCAGCACAATCACACGCACAACCCTGCCTCCAATTTAGGGTCAGTTTGGGGTCAAACGGAAAGGTCAAAGAGGGTGATTGGATGCGCAGGTGGGACCTCGCTACCACAGCTAGCAACACACTCCCGTCGAGCAGACTGAGTCGGGAACAAAGTGTTCAGTCAGGAAAGAGCGGAAAGAAACATTATGATGACTGGCGGATTCTCCCTAGAGCGGATGTGTTTCACCCTCCGCTGAAGCGCATCCAGAGGAGGGTGTTAATCCGTCATTAGCAGAAACATCAATGTGAGCTTCACCCACCACGTGCCCAGCGAAACGCTTGTGCCACCAACTTTGCTTCCACATGCATCCAGTCAGGAGTGATACTCACAGTAGGAGGAGAAGGGGCTGAGATTAGAAGAGAAGGAGGGTGAGGAGAAGAAGGGGGCTTAGGCAGAGGCAGAGAACTCCCCGGGCTCCCAGGGAGAGGCAGGCGGATGCGGCAAAGGACTAAAGGGGACATGAGTATGGTGACAGGGGATGGAAGGCATGAGCTCATCGGGGTTGTGATCAAGGGATGGGTTTGTTCGAGCAGGCTAACAGGAGAATGAGAGATATTAGATGAGGAAGAGGAAGAGCAGGAGAGGGTCCTCACACCTGTGCCGAAGAAAGGTGACAGTTAGATGACAGAGAACCAGGGAGATCAGAGGAGATTTTTAGCCCATTCCAACCACCGGATGGGATTTTCATCTTTTCTTCCGCCGTGTGTTACGGTATTTTATTAACTCTGGTTTACTTATCATTTGTTTCAAATGTTCTTCCTAAAATTCCTTTAGAAAAACCACTGAAACAACGCTGTGTGAATCCAGCTGTCACACTGAGGGAATTTGTTTTTGACTGACGGATACATCCAATAAGCATGAGACCGGCTGATTAGATTATCAGCCTGTTGTGGCATCGGTGGACGGGCTTTCATGCCAAAGTCTGTACACAATAATAAACAACTCCTGCAATATATGTGATACTGTGAGTCAAATCTATATAAAATGCAAATGTAAAGGAGATCAAATACTCGGCACGCATCCATCTCATGACAAAAACACAATATTCAATGCAAAAAGGGGAAAAAAAATCACATTGGTTTGAGATAATTGAGCAATAAACCAGCCTAAATTGTTACTCGGCTGTGTTAGATAAAATGTCAGCAAAATGATGATAAAGAAAGGAGAGTAATAGAGTGAAAGAGAGGTGCAAAACACTGGTAAAATGGTGCAGGAGAATGCTATGGGAGTGTCTTCTAGGCGGTAAAAATGAGACGGAAAATGAGACCAATCCAGAATGTAAACACTGACTCGCTGGGGTAAGTCCAGAAAACGAAGGCAAATGGAAGCAATAAAGTTTTCCACATGGAGGGGGGAGGATGGGGGCATGGGTCTGACCGGGCTGGATGCAGGAAGCACCATCGACAGCACCGACTGTGCACAAGCTGGTGTCCAGACCAACGGAAGAGACTGGGAGGCACAGAGCCACGGTGGGGAAAAGCTGGGACAGAAGACCGCTCGTTTCCTGTAAATGCTGGAACTTTAAAAAAAAAGTTGTTCGTTGTGGCACCGTGGTGATTAAAATCTCATTAAAAAGTCATTACACACTGTGACGCCATGCACGCATTCCAGGTGCATGCTGCTCGTGCATCACCGAGCTGCACGCCGAAGCGCTCCGACATTCGTTTACCTCGCTCTTAAAAAGCCACTACACGAGATTAAAATGGGAAACTCTGAGAGGCAGATCCCCAAACACATTCGTGGAAAGCAAAACACATTCAGCATAAATTATTCCAAAGCAAATGGCAGCGTTTAGCTTCCTCCCTCCCCGGAGCTGAAAGAGGCTGCACAAGACGCCTTTTTTGGGGAGGCAGAAACCCTGGAAAAGAATTAAAGTCGAGTTTCTCTTCAAACTCCTTCTTATCTCTGATTTCCACTTTCCTTTTTTCCCTTTAAACCTGGTTGCCTCTGTTCTTTGTCTAACCTCGACTCTGTTTCTGCCAGCTTTCTGTAATCCCCTGATTACAGCCGCACTTTAATTAGCCCGAGGCTGTTTCTGCTGATTTGAGCTGGTCTCAACATCAGTGGAATCCGCTCAGGCACTCAGGTTACTACAGACACAACTGAAACGTCAATATTTTAGGGACAGTTGCTTTCAGCAGCCACATAATTACCAGTCAGGTTTATTTCCTAACTTGAAGCCAGAGACGAGCACAGATAAAGAAATCAGAAGTACACAGAAGCCTGACAACCTCTAAATCAGGGCCGGGTGTTTTTATGGAAAATTCCTCCATGTTTTATGCCTTTTAGCTGCAGCCGATGTTAAAAAGGAAGTTAATTCCCCATCAAAGTGAATATGTTAATGTGTTGCCATAGAAACAATGACACGTAGTACAATAGTGTGAAACTAAATTAAAATCTGTTCATTTAAATAGGTGCAGGTGCAGTTAGCATGAAGTTCTTTTTAGACCAGAAGAGCTTCAAGGAGACTCTGAGTGTGACTGGGTAGAAGGGGGAGAGGTGGATGTGGGGCTGTAAGGGAAATTTAAAACCTGCACTCAGAGATGGCGCGCGTCATATTTACTGTAACCACGACGACTAACACCAGAAGACCTCAGAGAAAACAGGTGATCTGAGTCATCCTCTGAGACCACGGTGACGTTCAATCGGATGAAGTCCTGTCTGTCTAATCTCCAGGAGGAAATGCCCAATTACAGTATCTGGATTATCGTGCACAGGGCTGAGTCAGTGAGGTGCAGCTGCTGCTGTGGTTAGCGTGAACACGTGCGGCTTACTTTTCGTCCACGCTGCTGGCGTTCCTGAACGGGACCATCCCGGTGCACAAGCTCTCTTTGTTGCCCGCCGCGCCGTGGGCTGCGATGACGGGGCCGACGTCGCCCTTCGCCGATCCCTCAGCTTTGTTACCGTCCACGTTCAGCGGGTTTAGGTAGGACTCGGCACAGCTGCCCTGCGTTGGGGAGAGGGGGCCGCTGCACGGCGGCCATGCGGGCGTGGAGGTGATGAGCTGTTCCAGAGCCTGGCTGTAGTGGTTCTCCAGACTCAGAGACAGGAGCTGAGCCGACGTAGATGATTCTGGAGCATCTGGGGGAAAAAAAATTAATAAAAATCATCAGTCACCACAAAGACCTTAAAAATAAGTAAGGATGACAAAGTCCAACTGATGTTTCATCCTTTTAAGTCACTAAGAGTTTGAAGTGCTGGCTTTTATTAGAAAAAGAAGGATGGTCTCGTGCAAGGAGCCGCGTTTACGCCAGCGTGAGGCTCTGGGAGCCACCTCCTTGACCTTCCTGACCCAGAGAAGCTCCTCTGACTGCACAGCTCCAGTCACTTACTGTTCCCGTTAGCCTGGGGCTCCTGCTGCGGCTGCCCTGGCTCTGGTGGTCTCGAGGAGTGGCCTTCCAGCTCCTGCAGCTGCTGGACGAGCAGTGTCAAGTGCTGCAGCAGGTCCCTGTTTTGCAGCAGCAGCTGGTGGACTCTCGCCTGAGCCTCCATGCGAGCGGCCGTCTCAGCGGCCATTTGATCCTTCAGCAATCTGCACCTGCGGTGGGAATCGAAACATGACAAGCTGGAATGTGTATTTCATCTGTAAAACACACATGCATTTAGTGAAAGGATCCTTTTTCCATCTTTCTAAAGTTAAATAGGCTTGAGACTGCAGCACAACAGTTTAAACAATAAAGTAATGCAATAAATATTGATTTGCTTCAGTAATATCATTCACAGACAGTATCATTATTCTCTTTAAAAGCCTTGTTATTGTTTACTGGTAATGTTTCTTTAGTGAACTCTCGCTTAAACGTCTGCTCCGCTTTTGCTGGTTGGTGCTGCCACCTAGCGGTAAAGCAGACGACCACCAGCGGTTGCCAGGGACTAAACTGTTTTTTAGGATTGATAAAATGTATACAGCAATAAAATTAAATAGCTCAATCCCTGGACTGAACTTTTGCTTCTCACCTGAGCGACGGCCACCTGTGTGTGCTGCTGCTGCTGCTGCAGCTGCTGCTGAAGGAGCTGCAGGTAGTGCTGCGACGCCAGCGGGGTCAGGGATGAAGCGCACGGGCTGCTGGGAACAATGCCTTGGGGGGTCACAGTAAAGAATGACCCTCGGTCAAAGTCCTGGGTGGGTAAAAAGGGAAAAATGAAACAGACATAAATGAGAAAGGACTCTGAGCCCAGTAAATGCATGGAAATTTTGACTTTTGAGGGGTCATAATTTACCCTTAAATGTTTAAGAAAACGTTTGGGCCCAATCAAAGACACACAGATGTAATGGGAAAGGGTTTGTGACCCATTTTTGACAGTTATGTGGTGTTTAAACCAGTGACTGTAATAAACAAATCGCGCCGCTAGAGGGCGGTGCAGACTATTGTCTGTGTGGTCCAACCGAGCTCAGCTGAGGGTTTGTCCCAGTCTGGTTACTGGTTCTGAAGGTTTTAACTGGTGCAGGACACTTTGTAGCACTGTGGCTTTAGTCCTAACAAGAACTTAGAAACAAAAGTGCATAAATGTGAAATGAACAAAATCTGTTCTGACATTGAGAAACAGTTATTCAGAAAAGATACAACGGATTAGATCTGCATTCCTAAACTGGTGACAAAAACCACGGTTACAGGTTGATCAAGCAGCAAACAAAGTACTAGTTGTGCTTTTGCCCACTAACTGGGCTCTCATTCTTCCTCCCTGTCCTCTCCATATTCCATTTCTCCTTCCTTATCTCCTCAGCGCAGATGTTCATGAACCACCCAACGGGATTATGAAGGCGTTTTTGGGTAATCAAAGGGAGCAGGCTGGGGTTTGGGGGGATTAGGTGTCCCCCTTTTTACAGCCGGGAGTATCCAGGTTCCATTCTGTATCGACTGCACTCTCTCTGGTGATAAATCCACAGAAACACATCAGACTCTGTATGTTAGCATCTAATCGTGCTGTCAGGTAGATAATTCCCCTCCTATCGATGCCTTCAGCAGCAGAGCCATGGAAGCCAAAGCAACTGCTAAAGCCCGACACACAGATGCAGCAAAAAGAGGGAGAACCATTAAAATGTGGACTAATATTTCCAGTCTGTCATAGCATCACTTGATGCTGACACCTTGGCGACTAAGCCTCTTGAACCTTTTTTTCGTTTTTGAAGGGAAATATCCTTTTTCGACACATTTGGTGCAGTGTTTTGGCAAACTTCTCCACGACAGTCCCTCATAGTTCTCAGGAGTGGCGCTTTTTCGCTTTAGGTTAAGACTTCCCTTAATGTTAATGTGATGGTTTATAGCCGGCCGATTCTGTTATAACTATAGGTGCATTTTGGAATAAAAACCAAAAAAATATTTGAGCCTAGCAGTCCAGTCTGATGTCAAAGTGTGTATATTTGTGTGTGTGTGTGTGTCTTTAACAATATACCATGATGGTCTGTCCGGGTTTGACCACGTTCATTTCAGCCAGGCTCTGCAGAATCTCGCCCAGTGCTTTTTCACCCGGAGACGCAGCAGCTGAGGGATCGTCCCCTCCTCCTCCTTCATGTTTACCGCCCTCCTCTTCCTCACTGCGCTCTGTGCCTGTCAACTTACGTCTGACTACAAAGAAAAAAGTAAAAAACCTCACATGACCTCTGTGGGAAGCCAGTCAAAGCAGGAAATTATACTCATTACAGCGAAACCAGGCAACCAGGGAGCTGAACGGTGTAATCAGAGGATCCTGTTTCAACTTTACCCTCCGTGGCACGTAAAAAAACCAGAAACACCAGGATGGCCTCACTTCCACCGCCCATTATTATGAATATACACAACAATAATACTAATCACACCATACTCCCTGGTGATGCATCACAAATTGTTGGCTTTTGAACAGTTGTGTTCAGCCCACCGTGAGTGCTGGCCTCCTCCGTGGACCTGTCGCTCTCTCCGTCCGCCTGTCCGTCTGCATCCTGCTCTGCATACTGCAGACTGAGCTTGTGGCACACTTCAAACGCCTGACCTACAGTCCGCACGATGCGCATGGCCTGTGTCTGACGGGGAGAGAGAGCAGAGAGCGTCTTCTAAAACACGCAGCCAAAACCTGCGTCAGCCACGTCCGCCGATGAGAAGAGAACAAGACCATTCCCCCGAAATGTCCACCGCGACAGCCGCGGCCGTACCTTCTTCTTTGACTTGAAAACGTTGCATCTGAAGGAGTTAGTGGAACCGTCTCGAGCGATGTAGCTGAAGATCTTCAAGTCCTGGGAATCGTGCGACACGTAGAAAATCCTGGAAAACATGGTGAGTTTAGCTCAGGTGCTAATCTTGTACGCCATTTCACTACTTTTTACTAAGATGTCTGGAAACTCAAGCTTAGCCCTGCAGCACTTCCCAGCTGTTTATTACGGCCTGTTATAACAGAACATTCAATGTCTTTCCTGCTCGTTTGGAAATGTATGTCTCACCACTGCCTAGAGCAGTGTTTTCATACGTCCAGCATGGATTCTAACACCCCCAGATGTTTCATTTCCACGCGTCTCCGTGTGTGTGTGTGTGTGTGTGTGTGTGTGTGTGTGTGGCTATCAAGGCAAAGTCTACATGCAGGAAGTGTAAATGTTTCATCGAGCTGTCTAATGAATGTGATCACATCTGGCACATTCATCCCGAAGCCGGAGGCCTATAAAGCAGCTGCCTCTGATGACACAAAGTTCCAGGTTTTCTAACTTTTGTGTGTGTGTGTGTGAACTGTCAGAAAAGGCGAGCTGCCTCTTACCGGTAGATGGGATCTTGCATGATCATCATCTTGCTTTCGTCCCATGTCCACTCTTTTCTCTGTAGAGATGTTACCATGTGATAAAGGTCAGTAAATGTCCAATAGGTTTCTTTCCTCCTTTTGTAACAGACTTTTGTCTTTTGTATGTGTTACTTTGAATGAATTACCTTCTGTTTTTTCCGTAGGATTACTTTGACACCGTCCACGGACACGACAATGCTGACCTTCTTCTTCTTGATGTTCTTGGCCTTGAATTCGTACTGAGGAAAGACCATTAGTATAAATACCAAAAACATCCGTCTGGAGTAAACAATCATGGCCATACTCTAAGATCTGTGAGTAATATTTAACAAAAACACCAAGCTTTGGTAAAAAGAAGGCATACCCAAACCAGCTGTTCAAATGTTTTAATTGTACAGCTGAAGCAGCTTTGCTTCTCAAGCTTATTAGAAAAATACTAAAATAAAGAACCACCCAAGGTAAACGAGAGAGCAGCTGAGCATCAAAAGGCCCAGGATGCAGGTTAACCTCCGCTGCTCGGCTGGACTCTGATGCCGTGTCGGGTTCGGAGTGCGTGTGTGAGATGGCCCGCAGGCTTTATAATGTTTTTCCCAACCCGGCTAAGAGTGAGCTGACAGGTGACCATGTGACTTCTGGTCTCCTCCCGCTTTTCTTCAAGCGTCGTGGGTGTTTTTCCTGATTGATGGTGGGCTCTACGCGGTATCCTTTTCTTTCAGGAGGGAGCTTTTCTTCTTCGGCTTCGCTGGTGCTTTGGTGCCGGATTTAAAGGCCTGGCGCATCTTTTGCTTCTCGATGCGCTTTTGCTCCTGCATCTCGATCAGCTCTTGCCGCTCCCTTTCAGTTCTTTCCCGGATCACTTTGTTCTTTATTCTGTGAAATTTACTACCGCGAATCGCCTCGATTTGCTGCAGCTGCTCGTCCACCGTCTTCTCCAGGACGGTCAGCTTCTCCAAGACAGACTGCTTCTCCTCCGGCCTGTTTTTGCAGCAGTTATAAACCGTGGTCAACTTTTCCATCGTATCGAGTGGCAAAGTTCTGCTCAGCTCTGGGATGAGTTCAGCAGTATCCTGCTGTATTTGCTTGATATTATCTTTCTTCTGCTTGATCTTTTCTCTCAGAGTGTGGTACTCGGAGGTTATCAGCGCGTTCTGCTCCTGCATCTCTTTCATTTTGTGGTCTAACAGCTGCTGAAGCTCCAGGGCTGCCTTCTCTGAGCTGAGGACGTCCTCGGCCAGGCACTGGATCGTCTCGGACAGCGCTTCTATGGCGTCAAGGATGTCCTGGGGGGCGGAGAAGACCTGCTGCAGTATGTTGTTAGCGGAGCAGTCCTCCGACTGGGCCACCTGAGGCTCCTGGAGCTCAGACAGAGCCGTGGGCTTATCAGCGGGAGCCCTCAACGTATCCGTTTCTACATTACAATTATCCTCTGGGGTTAAATATTTGACAAACATACTCATCCTTTCATTATTTCCCCTCAACAATTTGTTATATTTTGCGTTTTCGGCCATTAAGGCATCGGTATCTTTAACTATTTTTTTCATTTTGGACTTGGGCTCTTGTTTAGCTTTTATACTTTCTTCCAGGGCTGCTTGGGAATCTATGTTTTCCTTCTGATATTCGTTGATGACCTCGTTCGTTTCTTTATTTTGTCTCTCAAGCTCTTGCTCCAGACATTCGACACACAGTTTCAGTCTTGCGTTGAGGTTTTGGACTTTTTCTATCTGCAATCTTTTGCCAATAAGTAAATCTTCAAGGAGCACGTTTTCCTCTTCGGCTGAGAGCAGCTCTCTCTGAAGAGCGTTGCGTGTTGGCATGTCTGTGCGTTAAATGATGCTGTGTGTTAGGACTTTTAGGTAGCGTTTTGTAATGTGCGTTGTAGCTAACATACTGTATAAGTGCAAGGTACTGGCTGGTAATGCTTTCATGTTGGATTGCTTTAATCTTGTGCACTTTATGCAGGTATCATCTTCATCTCATCTGCACAGTAATTACACTGTGATTTATTGGTCTAGATGTCCTGTGAATTGTAAAAATCTTTCTAAAAATGAAGCCTAAGTGTGATTTTTACTCAATCTTTTCTGTTACAGAGAAAGAAAATACCGCTGGGCCAAAGAAAGAGATGCTGTGAAGCGATGCAAAAAAAGATCAACGGTAAGAAAATAACAATGGCGTCTATCTTGCTTTGCAGTCTAGTTTGAGATAAACCTGAAGCTAAACCGTCTATGTCAGTTATAATATACAGTGAGGCGTTTGGGGATATTTTTCACAATTGTAAAAAAAAAAACTCTGAGGAAGGAGGTGTTTTAACTGACATCCAATCAGCCCTCCCCTCGCTAATTCTGAAAAAGCAGAGGAATGTGGGGAGCATTGTGGGTCACCGATGTTCTCTGTAGTACCGCTGAATCCATAGAAGAGTACACAATGGGCCCTATAGATGGCAGCCTAGCAACCCCTTCATTACAATTCCCAAATATGGGGAGTTTCAAGGAAATTCGCCGTTTTCCCCCCGTCCCTCAGACAAAGGGAAGAATGCTGTGGGCAGAAGTGAGCTGAGAAGTGTAGCAGCTGTCTCACCAGCCCGGTCCGGTAGGGAACCCCTTCACACACACACACACACACACACACACACACACACACACACACACACACACACACACACACACACAGCACATCCGCTTTCTCTGAGAAACGTGGAATTTACGGAGGAATTCCCACTTGTTCTGCAGCTCCTCGGAGCGTCCAGTCACCAACCGCTCTTACTAACCTTGTCCCTCGTGTTTTCGCACACACACCTTTGAGCCTCGCAGCTGCACAAAGAGCCAAACGGCTCCCATGAAGCTCAAGAAGCCCGGACTTCCGGAGCAACCCGGCAGCTTTGTTGTTGACTCAGCGTGATAAAGGAGCCGTTAACCGGCAGTTGCCCCAGACAACGACCTTGGCCTGGATTAAAAGAGGAAGCTTGTGGACGCTGAGACCGACAGGTACGGCAACATGAGAACAAAATGAAGATTTACTAACAAACACAGTAGAATTTGCTCCAGGATGGAGTCTGTTTCTACAAGTCTGTTGTGTGTATTTTTTTAGTCAGGCTTTTCTCTGTCGTGCTTATTATGTAACCCACCAGGAACACAACATCTAAAACAAGATGGGTGTGTGTGTGTGTGTACTACTACTCTAGAAATGATGTGCCAAAGATGACAGAAGTATCTAACACGAAAAAATCTGAACAAAATGGGCAGAGGTAGGATACAGTAGGCCCCGGGGCAGGCCCCGGCAGGCCCTGCTTTGATTTTGGCACCCGTGGCTGTGAGAAAGGATCCACGCCTGAATGAGCTGCTAACAAGCAGATCACAGAGAAGGACAGATATTCCCAGTGTGCTGAGGACGGCTGCTCAGGGTGGGTCACAGGAGAGCGGGAAGGGGCGGAAATTCGGAAAAACAAACCAAACATGTGGCAAACTTAAAAATTTTCACTTGTGAATTGTTGGTATTTAAATTCGGTGTCCTTGGAAAAGGACTAAATTTGTATTCTGCCAGGAGGTCATACACTATTATTCAAAATAATGTGCCGTTTATACTGCCTGATTAACCACATGTTAACCCTGATTTATCGGGTTTATGTGGGGTGTGAATCAGGGGCACCATCTGTGCCTCGCACGTAAACAGTCCCCCAACACCCCCCCACCCGCAGAGGAGTCTTAAGAGTGTTTGAGAGCTTTCATCAAGCCCAGTCACGAGCGGGCTGAATCTTTTATGGCTGAGAGGGCAGCATCATCCAGGTCAAGGCACCAGCAATACCAGCAACAACGATGGCCGCCTCTGGAAGCCTGCAGGCATCGAGAAAGCAAACCGCGCAGGAAAGAGGAGCGACGTACGCCACAATCCTGCATTTAAAACAAAAAAGAATTTTAATTAAATTGTCTACATAAAAAAGCAAACTAAATCTGTACCAACGGTTAAAAACACCCATCTTTGGGGTTGTTTGTAGGTGACTTGTGTCACATCACAGCTGTGTCAGGTACAAAGACGGAAGCAGCATCTGGACACCGTCTAAAGCAGGAAGGTCCTTGAAACTTGACCGAGCTTTCCTGGAAACGAGCTCATTGGCGGTACATGTCCGCACAAACGACACGGCTGGCCTAAAGATCACTGAGTCAGAGCGGTGCTGGAATGTCATGACAACACACCAAGTGGTCGCTGGACGAATCTGTTGTTGGTGACAGCCAGGGGAAAGAGAGAGAACCAGATTAAAAGATCAGAAAGAGATCCGAACCCCTCAAGCCCCAAAGAGTCTCAAAGAAAGTCAAAGAGCGGAATGGTCACAGGCCAAGATTACGCTGCAATCCAGCTGGGATCAAATTAAACAAAGGAAGCAAGAGGAGAAAAACAGTTTGGGAAATTAAGATTCTGTCCTGCAAATATGCTAATGCCTGCAGTGTTTGTGATTAAACGGCCGCCTCCTCTGGCATAATATATTCAGCTCTTATTCCCCGACAAGTTGATGCAAAGGGAGATAATAAATGCAGAGCAGTGAGTTATATAAAGAGGGATAGAAAAAAATGAAACATTTCTCTCAGATCGACAACTGAAATCTGATCTATGTAGCTTCAGCGACACCCTCCATTCAGGTTAGTAGTAAAATGCAATTTTAGAACAAAACAAAAGGCTTCTGTAACTGACAGCTTTGTGTGTGTGTGTGTGTGTGTGTGGAAATTCACCCTGCGCTCCTCTGCCATGTTGCTCTTTGATCTTTCTATGCACTATGCCTGCAAAACAGGCAACTTGGCCTGCAAACTCCAAATTATTTTTGTTGTTCTTCCCTAGAACTCGAGGCTCTACCAGTTCCACAGCCCAGAATGATAATTCCAGGCACATTCTTGACACCTAAATGTCACAACTGCAAGTCGGAAGTGTCTCTCTGACCCTCAGATCCTAGTTAATATTCGCTTTGATGGTTCACATTTTCATCACAAAGCCCCCTCAACGGTCATCTCGGCGATTAGTGCAGCTAAAGGGAATTAAACTCATTAGTAAAAAAAAAAAAGAAAATCACCATCATTTGGGTATCGTGTCATCAAAAAGAAATGATCCAAAATCCACTCGTCTGAAACCTAAAGCTGTGGTGATCAAAGAATCCTGCACAAACCGTGTCTCCGGGCTGCTTCTGAATGGAAGAACTATTCATTTTCGAAAAGCACTTTCTTTACGATGGTACTGGTTTTGTGCAGGAACGCAGGGTGTGTAAGCCTCCACTAACTGTAGCATTAAAAGACATGATTTAGCCTCGAGGCGGAGCGCGAAAGCCTGCGTGGTTGTGTTTGCATGCACCATTATGCTGCTTGTGCAGAACGGGACCACTCACCACCTGCCTGTCCACCCGAGTGAAAAAAGGCCTGCTGTCCCATCGCCGTAGTTACTGCTGCTACACCCGGATTGCCATCCAAAGGAAAGGGGGGATGTATACTTATTTTTCTTGACTGTAACACAGAGCAGCTTCACTCATCAGACCTCTGGTAACATATGGAGCAGAGAGTCACAGAGTTATCTTCTCCATCAGATTTAGAACACCGCTTAGCTCACCGCCACCACTGCAAAAGGCGTCATGTGACACAGAAGCATCTGTAGTCTGAAACTCCGACTCCTGCTGGCAACCTCCCTACAACCAAATACTTGTAAAAAGAGGCCAGAATGAATTTTACTGTGCTAAAGCAGATCACACTGATCACAGATTGACTCATTTTAGAGAGACAGTTAATCAACCCCCAACACACACACACACACACACACACACACACCACACAGCCTTCTTGATGGGTTTAGTTAAACAAAGGCTGAGTGCACCCTTTCAGTCCCAGCTAATCCACTACACATATAGGTCACCCACGAGGCTTTTGTGCATCTGCCATAAGTGAAAACAATGCCCCTAAATGTGTCATCTCTCCTCCGACGCAGCAGCCGTGGAGGAGGTGCTTCGTTCGCCACCTCCGCGGTGCCACAGATCAGCAGCCCACCTTCAGTGATGTTGCGCTCTTATTCATCTGCCGGTCTTTTCTGGGACATCCGGGGCGTGCAGCTCTTGTGATTCACTGATGATTATGAATTGCAGATTGGGGCTTGTTCCATTTTCAAATGCCCTTTGAGCGTCATGTCTCTGTGGTTACAGGGTTTTGGGGAAAGTCTTTTATTCCTGCGTTTCGCAATCATGCATGAAGACGTGTGACTGATATTGCTAATCTGTGCACGTTTTGTTTCTTTCCTGGCCTTCAGGCATGAGTAAGCATTTGCTGGGGCTGCCTGCCAGAATCTTAATCGTGAAAGTGAGTTAACAGACAGAGAGAATCAAACAAAGGATAGTTTCAGGATGAAATATTCTCTGCTGCTTTGAGTGCTTTGGTGCAACACAGGATCTAACCGAAACAAGAACATCATGGGAAAAACGAGGCGATGACAAACCCACAGAACATGCTTTCCACCTAATTAAACTGCGCTTCCCTGTACCTTTTTAAGTATAATGAGTCTCAAGAGACATTCCAGCAACACACTCCCACAAAGTGAAACTTTGTGTCCTCAAAAGTTCACGTGAACGCATCTGTTCCCCCCGCATCCCCCTTGACAGACTCCTGACAGCTCAGTGTGCTCCTGGAGGCTAATGCAGACTGAACAGACCCAAACCGAGCTGGAGGAACCTCTTCCTGGTGTGTGGAAATCTCCTCCTGACACATCTCAAACAAACAAAAGTACACACATCGGAAAGAATAAAACCACGGAGTTTCCGGTGAGGCTCTTGGCAGCCCCGAGTGAGGAGGCCCAGACCTGATGGACACGAGAGGGAGGCTTAAAATCCCATTAGGGCCCATCGGAATTCAAAGGGAAGCATGCAAAGCCTGCTGCCCTTCGCTGAAAATCTATTCCTGTCAGCACTGAGTAGATGGCAGAGATGGGCTAAATGGAGAGAGTCTACTTTTGGTGGAAGTGAGGAGATGAAAGGCAAACAATCATGAGGGGAGGGGCGAAAATGGGGGAGTAGAAGACTGGGAGAAAATTTAAATGTGGAGGTTCCAGGAGGAAATCCCACTGTGGACGGTGACAACAAGCGCCTCCACGTGGGACCTGGCTACACCGGCTACTGTCAGGACCAACCACGGCTATCTAGTATGGAGGAGTGGCGCTCACACGTGCTAATTCATGCACAGAAAAGTGTGTGAACTCACCGGGATGCCACTGAGCTGCTTTCTGTGCCACTAGTCAAACTGAATAAAAACCCGCTCCTATGGAGCCACACAGTAGGAGCAGTCAGCCAGAATACCACCGCTTTCACCCCAGCCAAGCTCAAGAAGATCCTCAAGACGTAAAATAACCTCTTTACTCTGTAAACATGGCAGGAGCGTCCTGAACTGCGGAGCACTCCTCTTGGCAGAGACGGTCACCAGTGTCAATCCCTGGCTGCCTGTTTCTTCAGAGATGTTTGCCCGTTCCACGCGTCAGCTGAGACCAAAGAGATTAGCCGAGCAGCTCTGCCAGCCAGCCAGCCAGCCAGCCCCGCTGCTTCCAGGACTTGCTCTCCACTCCTTCTCCCACCACCGTCACATCATTCCTCACTCTCTTTAATCGCAACGGGACTGCGCGCTTTTTGCAGCGATTTTAAATGAAAGACAAGGCCCTCTGCTTTTGAGCAGAGCGATGGGAGAGTCAGAAGGGCCAGTCGATAATCATCTGCGCCAGGATAATTACATTTGACTTAGCAGCCAGGCCTGAACGCTGGTGAAAAGGCTCGGCGGTTGGCATGCATGCGGCGTAGACGCGGCGCAAAGCAGTTCACTCGGTCCAGAAAAGTGCTTGGCAGAGCTGGGCAGAATTGATTGTAGGTGCATGAACACCTCCATTTGATTTATTTCTGTCCATAAAACACAAAATAAGGAGAAAACTATATATTTGGGAATAAAAAATTCAAGAGATCAGCTCTGTGTTAGCAGGGGAGATGCTTAGAACGACCTCAGGACATACGAGAACCAACCAGTGAGTCTGTGGACAGCAACAATGCTCTACTCTCTGTCAGAAAAAATAAAAGTTAATATTTAATAAAAGGTTATTTTATATAGATACAGCTCTTTTCTCTCTGCTGCACCCTCCTGTTTACATTCATCTCATGGGAGTGTGTAAAGCAGAGATTTCCTCGATTCATTTGCCATTCTGAAACAAAGGAATGCTGAGAGTTACAACCTAGATGGATGAACATTCATTATTTATCCAGGGCTTTTTTACCACCACATGGAAACTCAGGCTACTATATATACACACACACGTGAAGAAAACTTACAAAAATAGATGCCAGCAATGGATTCCGTGTCAAGAGAGATATACAAGTGCTGAGAAACAATATTAGATATTTTTTATAAGGACCATTATGGTTTGGGGTTTGCAGGAAATGACGTGCACACATTCAGCCCAAGGGTCTGGCTTTGTTTCTCTTTCACAAAACCTTATTTACATGTTTGGATTTCCCCTCAGCCCAAACACATTTCTGCATAGAAAACAAACAAGCAGCCACCTACAAACCCGCTCATTCATGCAGCAGTGGGGGGGGGGACTCAAAGATTCACCCCAAAAAGAGAAAACAGAACAAACTCTGAATTCTGCACCTCAAAACTCATGCATATTTTGGCAGATACAAGCACATTGTGGCTTTTAGTAGCTTTTAGTAAATCCTCCATCTTTTCCGCTCGCACATTCACTCTGCTGGGCTTAAAAGCCTTGTCGTGTCTTAACCAGGCGAGTCCTCGAGACACAAATTACCCGAGCACCCTGTTTGACACGGCTCCGTGCTGACTTCTGAAGGATCCGCCTGGGCTCACGGGGACAGTGAGCAGCAGAAATAACCGCAGTCCCCACAGTAAAATTACTGTTGGCGCTTTATTTAGGACCCTCTAAAGCTGGCTATGATATGATTAAAGGCAAGAAAGGAGCGGGTGAAAGCAAAGCTAGCTTGGTAACCACCCTTAAACCCATCTAGGATATCTGCATGGATCCCACAATCGCCCTCTCATTAGTCCCTTTTCCACTTATGCAGCTTTTTTCAACTGCAGGTGGGATTTGATTGTTGGAACCTGTTTCTGGGTCTAAAAACCACCTTACCCGGATTCTCCTCATCGCTGCCACGATCTCCATCCGGCTGTTCGGTCTGGGCACATCCAGGGTCCCCACGTACTGGAGCCGATATCGGGAAGCAGAGACATCAGGACATGAAGCAAACTCAGGACAGGATGCAGGACAGCAGTTTGGATGCTGCACTTTGTATGTTTATATAGAGTTAAAAACAAAAAACCTCAGTGCGTGGTATTTTTGAAAGAGAACAAATGGTAAATAAACAAAAAGGAAAACTTCCAGGTTAATTAACTTAAACCTAATAAACAAAGCCACCAAAAACCCTAAATCTACCCTAAACATGGGAATTAAAACTCCTGTAAAAGTCCCTGATGGAGCCTTTATATCAGCGCCTGGTCCTAAATGAGGCGAATGTTCTCAGTACCAGTAGCAACAACCCGAGATCTGAAAGACAAGGAGCCACTGAAGAGAAACTGGAGGAAATGTAGCTTTCCCTCCGCCAGGCGTGAATTCGGACCCAGATCCAGATTGCGGAGCTTGAATAAACGCTGGCTACAAACTCTGCGCGCTTGGTTCCTGTGCGCGTTCAAACTTTGGGACGATCCGGGTTGGAAAGGCTCCTGCGCACCTGCCGCTCAGCTTTACGCGCTCCAAACGAGCCAGGGATTGGGAAGAAATGGCGTCTTTGACTCACCTTGGCTTGGAAATGGATCCCATGCTGGTAAGCCTCCTCGTTGTGGAGCGGCACCCTCGAGTCCGCCACATCATCCACCAGGTTGTACCTGTTCCTCGCAGGCATCACGGAAGGCAAAGCGACCGGCTCTACGCGGTCTACGGCCCCGGTTCCAAACGCTCCAGTCCCGCGCGCGATTCCCGGGCGTCTCCAGCAGCCTTGGCGCTGCAGACGCAGTCCATTGTTGTTGCCTTGAGCTTCCAAAGGTCCGATCCTCAAGAGGGGCACGTTTGCGAGCCTCCCCCTTTATCCCCGGGTGACTATCCAGGCTTTACTTCCTGATCCGTGGTCGGAAAGGCTGCGCACGGCTGCGCAAAGGTCGCGTTTCCAGAGCCGCTGGAGGCAGATCTTGGGCAGGTGTTGCTGCACTTTCCTCTCCTGCGTCCTGCTGGTGGTGGCAGCGGTGCAGCCGTTGCCCCCTCCCGATCTGCCCTCTCCTCTCCTCAAAGCAGAAAGCAAAGCCCTCATTGGAGCAAAGTTACCATTCATGACGCAACCAGGAGCCGGGAGAGGGACGCGCAGCCCCGCCAGCCCTCCTGCAGCAGCGGCGTCGCCTTCATTTGCTAGTATTTGTATTTATTCTTAAAAAAATGTAAATGGGATTTATAGAAATACTAAACGGTGTTTAGTGAGACTGAACTGATATTTGGGTTTGTTTCTCCATTCTGGGCCATTGTAGGAACCCACTCTAGAAACTGTATTTAGTCACAAAATATTTTAATAACTTTTTCAAAAATGCAGGTAATTAGTAATAAACGCAATGGCGCCCCCTATTGTTCGTGCAGCATAGTTCACTACACAGACTTGCCGGTTATTTCTCAGCAGAACTTAACTTTCTTCTTTGATATTCTAAGAAAAGTAACAAAACGCGGCTAAATCTAATAGAACTTCTACTTTTAAAAACTTACCTTGTATAAACGTGGGAAAGGCTGTGTGGTGCATCAGTCAAATCCCTCAAACCCAGCATGTTCAAGATTAAAATTTCAAAAAGGCTTTGAATTTTTCAGCTGGGCTTATTCAGCCTGAGCAGATTTAACAAAAAGAGATGTTGAAGCTCTCGTCAAACTCCAGTTCACTGAATAATATATATGAACATGCTGGATTATTTCCCGCCAGCCAGCAGAGAAGTCTCCAGGAAGCAAATAAGCTTCTTTGCAAAAATGTGAAACTATTACTTTAATCTCAAACAGCAGATGGAAGAGCAACCAGCATATCGTGAACTGAAGCGATGACCACACGAAAACAGATTAATAAGTCTTAATCAAAACAAGTGTGCAGATAAAGCATGTTAAGGCAGATTTTAACACTGATATTATACTTCAATCAACATTTTCTGGAAAAAAAAAAGAGGCTGGATGATTTTTAGCTTTAAAGATGACAGTTCTTCCTCTTTTTTTTTGTTGTTTTTTGCTGTCTTTTGTTTCTCAGACACAAAGATCCTCTGCAGTATTTCATTATCAGAGACCTGGCTGCTAAAAGCCCACTGATGTCAGAAACAGAGTGTGTTGTGGTTGTAATCACACACCCGGAGCACAAAGTCCAACACTCAGAGATGGTAGTAGCATCACCCTTGTTTAATTCACAGATGCGTCACAGGAGTCACCAACAGCACACACAGTAACACACTCAACACCCGTGGACGTTAAATCAAGTAACACACAGAGGAGATGAGGGACAGGTACTGCTAATAGCGCTGGAACTGTGGTGGTTTGCAGCCTTTAATCTTTTGTGAAAACCTCAAACGACAGCGTCATGCTATGCCGGTTGGGTTTTGCACTTTTCAGTGTGATACCTGAGAGCTGGTGGTAACACGAGCAGCCCCGTCTGTCACCGAGAAGCCAGCAACGAGACACAAACAGCCTCCACAGCACACAGCGGTGTAGGCAGAGATGTGCACAACCCGCCGTCCCCAGAGCATCCTTATTAGCCCCGCGACACACCGACACAACACAGTGAAACATGCAACGGCAGGTCCATTTCTGTCACTCTAGCGACAAAGGCAACCATGGCTCAGATGGTTGTTGAGGAGACAGACCAATTAGTCCCCGAACAACGACAAATCCCTCCATGATGGTTTCGTTGGGCGCATATATTCAGAAACATGAACAATACAGAAGATGGATTAAAGAGGCATACATTCCTGTCTAAATAGCTGATCACAGAAACGGCCGTCTTGCTACTGCAACCTCGGTGCAGGAATGTCCCTTCTTAACATTAAAAAACAAAGCTGAAAGTAAAGATTAGAGTAAAAACTAGATCAAATGTCTTCCTGATTCAGAAGATGAACAAATTTACCAGATGTAAACATTCTTAAGGGATGTTATGTGTCATTTGCATTTTAGTAATTGCCAAATAGTTGAAGATATTAGCTTTGTCATTGGCCACTGTGATTTACTGCTGGTGTGTGGACACTCAAACTGCAAGTAAACACTACTTGGGTCAAAAACATAGAACAGTTGATGTCATAATTCAGGTCTGCTACTCAAAATTAAAAAAAAAACACTCTATTAATTCAAACTGAGTTAATCTCAGGTCAGTCACACATGTTTCACCACCACATGACTTTCTGTAAGGATATCCGAGAAGGCTTTGGGTGACAAAAACATGCCTCGCTTTCCCCCACATACAGGCTCAAACCGGCAATGAATCAAGCAGCAAGTCAATAAACACAAGAAAAAGTACAATCTGGGTAAAAGGAAAAGCTTAAAAAAACTTAAATTAAAGACAGTGAGTCACAAATGATAAACGCAGCAGGTTTAGAATATAAAGTCAATCCAAACTCAAAGGAAAATGGAGAACAACAATGCAGCCATATACAAAAATAATTTAACTCAGTAACTTTTTTAAGTAGTGTAAAGGATCGTGGAGTAAGAGGTAGAATGGATGGAGGGCAGGACCAAACATCAGAA
>CAAE01014533.1:6872-104441 GCA_000180735.1 Tetraodon nigroviridis | reverse complement strand
AAACAAGACATTTCAAGGTTTATGAAAATATCCTGCTTCACCAGATTTACAGTGGGAAGCTCTCATCTAGCGCAACAGCTACATAAAAAAAGGAAAGATCTCTATTTGTAAAATGAAACAAAATGTAAATCAAAGAGACAACCTCAAATAAAAGACACCTCTTTAAAAGCAGTGATGTTTTTGTAGAAAAGTATTTTACAGTTGTAACAAAAAGCAATGGAGGACATTCGGAGGCAACCTCCTTTTGCGTATTGTAAAAGGCCAGTCTGGACAATCAAGTACGACAGGCCTCAGAAAACAAAACCAAACAAAATACCCTAATGTTTGTACATCAGCAGCAACATAAACTAATGACATCCCAGACATCCCTTCGGATCAGAAAAGAGTCTGCTTCTCTTTATCTTGCCCACGTTGATAATGAAGTCAGACACCATATTGGTGCTGAGTATCCTGTGGCTTCACGTCTTCTGCCATTCAGCTATGTAGGATTCAATTTATAGATCACAACTCCAGTGAACAGACTTATTTACTGGCCTGTAAACCGTTCTGATACATTCATGTAGCCTCCCTTAAGACGATGACCGGCGGACACACTGTTCTGACCTTTGGTGTGAATGACAAGGGTTATCTGCGTCACATGCGGGGATGTTTCCCTCTGGGTCGGGATGGATTAGACGTCATCACGCGCAGTTTGTTGGCAATGCTGTATGTTATTTGAACTGGTGTTACTCTACTGGTAAATAATGGTTTGGTTTTCAAAAATTCTTTCCATTCATGCCTCGAAATCAGAAAAGCAGAGGGTCTGGAATTAAAATAAAGTCTGGTGCATGGAGCTCTTTGCAGTGTAATTTTAATTAGTGCATTACAGACATTTTAGTATTTAGGTGTCATTGTATCGTATCGTGTGTGTGTGTGTGTGTGTGTGTGTGTGTGTTAGGTGTCTGCTTAGGTTTGATCCTAATGCCATTTAGTTTTTCTATAGTGCCTCTTACTAATAATGTGATGCACAACAGGCCTACATCTCAATCTTGCAGGCCGGGAAGGACTCATCCTGCATGACAACGGTGCTGCTGCTGGCCAGAACCATAATGTTCAGCTCCTGCTGCTTGTCGTGGGTCTCCTGGTACCACTCCCTCATGACATCAGTGTCGTGAGTCGGGATCAGAGTAACCTGACACCAGAGGGAAAGAACGTTTGAGCTCCGGCATTGCGATTCCATATGGTAATAGCAATGAATATGGTGGGTTTTCCATGTAGAACTCACCTGTAAATTGTTTTCCCACTGGGTCTTCCCTTCCAGCAGAGCATCAAGGACGGCCCTGCTGGGCTCCTGCGCTGCCACGTCGTTGCCGCTGACCACATAGTAAGAGGAACGGACGCGGTTGAAAAACTCGGCATCGACATTCTTGGCACTGGAGTGGTTGGGGATGTAAACCAGATCCATGTACATGGGGGGGCAGCTGGGTGAAGACGCTCCCGCTGATGCCTTTCCTGTCCCAGCACCTTAAATAAGGAAATTCGAGCAGACCGTAAAATAATCAGCGATCAGAGGCCAGATGCCGGCGAGCAACCTCTTACCTGAGGTGGCACTTTTGACTCCCTTAGATGTGGAAGTATTGGTTGCATTTTTGGCATCTTTTCCCTCTCCTACGCTCTTCTTCGGTGAAGACGTCTTTGAGTCCTTCGCCTTTGATAAAGCCGTTTTTCTGGCTGGCGAGGATGACTTTTTCACCAGCTTTTTCTTTTTGAGCTTTTCTCCTTCCGCGTTGGCATTGTGGAGGTTTTCTTCCGCCTTGAGGGCCTCGGGATCCACCATGCAGACGTCGTGGTTGTCTGAAGATGGAGCCAAGTCCCTGAGCGCCACCGGGGGAGGGTCGGCGTGTCTGTAGGTCAGGGTCCTGTCCGTAGGCAGAGTCTCCGAGTCGTCTTCAGAGTCGATGTTAGCGTCGGCTGTGATGGAGGGACATTCCTCTGTCCCTGGAGGGACATCTGAGTCTGTCTGGGAGGGGACAGATTCGCTAATGGAAGTGGGCGGGGTTTCCTCACACTGTTTGGCAGACAGTTTTCCCCCCGGGGGTGGCGGTGCACCCCCCAACGCCGCCATAGGTTTCTCCTCAACCTGAGCGCTATCCTCACTGATCAAGTATTCCAGGGGGTTCGGGTTGATGAAAGACGGAGATAATTCTGTCTTCGGGTGCCGATACTCACAGGAGGTGACCAAACAAAGGTCGACATCAGTTCTGGATGGAGCCGGGGGGCTCTTCTTATTAGAGTCTGGTTTCTCAGAACCACAGGCAGAATTTATTTTAGAATTCAAATCTGAGGACAAAGTTAAATGTGAAGGGGAAGTCACTTTGGGGCTCACGGGGGATTTTGCCTCAGGGGACGGGTCTTCATATTTAAAGGGATTAGTTTCCTTGGCGGGGGAAAAGGCCCCCTCCTTCGGAGAACCCAAAGATAACGGAGAAGAAGCTTTTGGAGGTGAAGGTGACTTGTCACTTTTCTGCTGCTGCATTTGAGGTGCACAAGAAAGACTCTCCGCAGATGGAGAGGGAAGGCTGGTGCTCTCTTCAGCTGGGGGACTCGCCAACACCGGGGACGACTCACTGGAACGGGGAGATGGCACAGGAGAGAACGCTTTGGGGGTGACCGGAGACCCCTCTGCCTGCTCAGCCATGGCAGGTGGAATCTCTGTCATCTGGCACGGAGTTGAGGCAGATGGAGTGGACTGGGACGCGTCTGACGGGGTTGCAGAAGCAGCATGAATTAAATTGCTCTCTTCAAAGTACAAAGGTTTTTCAATGCCCGAGTTCTGCTCTTCAGATTGTCTTTCACCCGACAGGTTGTAGTCCACCTCAGTGGGGCCGTTCTCTGTTGCACCCGAGCTGCTTCCCACCGATGGGTGCTCTGGAGATTGCTTACTGAAGTCCATGGCTAAAGAGTGGTCAGGGGACTCCTGGCCAAACTCTATTGACATGGTGGAGTGCTCGGGTGACTTGGAGTCATGAAGGTTGGTTCTCCTTTTGGTCTTTGGCGAGATGTCTGGAGATATAGACATGGGGCGCGGACTATCTTCTTTGGACGGGGATCCCTCAG
Organism: Tetraodon nigroviridis; assembly: GCA_000180735.1. NCBI lineage: Eukaryota > Metazoa > Chordata > Actinopteri > Tetraodontiformes > Tetraodontidae > Tetraodon > Tetraodon nigroviridis. The sequence goes on along the minus strand of CAAE01014533.1, from coordinate 101,345 downwards.
CCTCGTGGAAAGTGGTCGGGGTCTGAACCACGGACACGGACAATGAGTCGTCCACTTCTGTGGAGCGAGGAGAACCTATTTCAGCATGAAGGGAAGGCGAGTCAGTGGTGGGTTCTGGCAAGGAGCTGGTGGCCAGCGAGGTGGTGGACACTGAAGCTAAATGTGAAAATGTATCTTCTGCCACTACCTCCTCCAGAGGGGTTCCTGACTTGTCGGATGCGGTTCCTTCGGAGATGGACATTTTACCCTCTTCTTTGAAAGCTGTGAAAGGATTTGTGTCGGTTTCATATTTGTTTGTGGATGGTGAGTAGAGGGACTGGCTGTTGTCTTGAGTCTTGTTATCGTCTACACCGAAGGGCAACCTTTCCATCATTATCGGAGACTCGAGTTCAACTGGAGAGCTTTCTGCAGAGGACATCGCTGCTGGTGCTGCTGCAGCTGGAGAAGTTTCTGGTTCTGGCTCAAAAGGTTCTGGGGAAGCCCTTTTAGATGAATCTTCTTTATCACTTTTCACTTCCTCAATCGTGAGCCCCTGCGTTTTCTCTTCAGACCAGCGTGGCAGAGGCTCTTCTTTTTCATCTACTGGTGACTGATAATAAGGCGTGTGACCAGCAGAATGGGGCGAGTTAGCTCCTCCCAGGGTCTTGTCATCTGGACTGAGGGAAGAATCGGCTGCTGCTCTGGTGCACCCCGCCAGTGTGGTGGACAGTTCTATCGGACCGGTGGACAATAAAGGCGACTCAGCCTTTTCCTGTTGCTCTGCTGTGGGAGAGCTTACGACGGGGGAGGTTCTTGAGGCTGAAGCTAGAGCTGTGGCGGGCTCTTCGGTGGTTCCTGCTGATGGGAATCCTTTACAGAATTTGTCGTCTTCCAGGGATGACGGGGGCGATATTGTTACAGCCGTGTGGTTATAATCATGACCTTCCGTTGCCTCATCCTGACTACGATCTGACTTGGACACGTCTAAAAGCGGTGAGAGATTTTTCCTATCAAACTCCTCAGCCAGTGATGGAGCAAACTTGTCCACATCCCCTGGAGGAGAAGCAGGCTCTTCATTGGGGGGTTCCTCGCTCGTCGTGTCCTCCGGGGCCGACGTCGCATCAGCGGCTGCGGGCCCAGCGCAAACCTCCTTGGCGGACTGAATGTGACCGACGTGTTCCTCCCTGATCTCATCGTCTGAGGCTCTCCTGCTCTCAGCGTCGCCCGGGAGCATCCCATCACGTATAGAAGCGGCTGGAGAAATTGGTGAGGACACTTTCGGTGAAGCTGATAAAATGAGATCAGGTTCCTCTGACTTCTCGCTTACGGACAGAGGCTCTGCGTTTTCATTGGAAACGTCCTCGTCTTCAGCCGTCTGTGCTGGTGGGACTTCCTTGCTTTTACCCCGATGTTCCTCCTCAGTGAGAGCGACCTTATCCTCTTCCTGTTCACATCCCTGTGGTTCATACACCTCCTCGGTCTCTCCCTTTTCTTCGTAATCCACCCTCTCATATGTCTCCTCCATTCCGGTGCCTTCATCTTCAAACTTCTCACTGATGCTGCCGTTGAGTTTGACCTTGAGGACCTGCTCATCCGGGGTGTCCCCACTGTCTCCTTCCGCCTCCATCGTAGTTATGCCCTCATCCATTGACTCCAGCGCTCCGGGGGACTCCTGGGTTAGCATTATCTCCTCGCTGTGGATCATGACAACCTCTTCCTCCTTATTTTGCTGGGCAGTTGCATCATCCTCTACCAGGTCTTCAGCTTTAAGCTCTTCAAAGTCTTTCGTTAGGTCTTCCGGTGACGACATCGTAGATCTTTCTGCCTCGAGGTTCGCGGGCGCTGCGGCTACACTAGCGGAAACTTTGCCAGCCTCCACTTTCGAGGTCTGCTTCGCCACCTTTGCCTTTCCCGTTTCTTTCAGCTTTGATGGGGTTCCCACGTCTTTCTTTGCGGGAGCGTCCTTCTTCAGAGGCTTGGGTTTGGGTGATACGCCCTTCTCCTCAGCCACACCAGATGCCTTTTTCAAGTCTTTGATGGGCTTTTTCACATCTTTCTTCAGCTCTTTCCTGTCTTCTTTTTTCTCCTTCAGGGGGGAGTCCTTTCTTGTTTCTTTTTTCCAAACTTTTTTTGCCTCATCTTTTTTAGGTTTTTCCTCCTTTTTGCTATCTTGTTTAGGCCCGTCTTCTTTCTTTGCTGTTTCTTTTTTAACCTCTTTTTTCTTCTCCACTTTGGTCTCTTTTTTAACCTTTTCCTTCTCAGCTTTGGGTTTTATGTCAGTTTTCTTTTTCTCTTGAATTTCATTCACTTTCTCAGTCTTTGGTTTTAATTCACTGGCCTTTGCTTTTTCTTTTTTCAGCGGGGCCTTCTCTTTCTTGTCAATCTTTTGGGTTTTCTCTTCCTCAGTTCTTTCTGGAGCTTCCTCCTTTGATTCCTTCCTCACGCTTTTGATGGGCGACGGCTTCGGAGTGGATTTCAGACTCTCTTTGCTGTCGGTCCTGATTTTCATCTTGGCCTGCTTTAGCGTTGGCGTTGACGGTACACTGGACGCCATCGAGCTTTGAGTGACAACCTGCTGCTTGAGGAAGTCCAGATGCTTAAGTTTTTCCAAACCTTCAAAGATGTGATGCTGCGTGGCATTCCCAGGGAAGAGAACACGCACAACCTTCTCAGACGGATTTGCAGGATGCCACACAATCAAAGAGGAAATGGAAGTCAAGTAAGAGACCGGGTACTCGGTTTCTTTTCCATTGGGCAATAAAATGGAAGCGGTGTCTTTTTCACTACCTGTCCACTGCTTCATAAAGTGTTGCATCTCCTTGCTGTTTTTAGATGGATTAAGCACATACATCTCAAGCTTCCCGACTCCCATTTTCTGGAAGAGAATGATTGGTTCTATTGTGTTTCCCAGGGGTCTTTGCAAGGGCTCTATTCTCAAGTTTAGCTTGCCGAGCAGCTGCTTCGTTACAGCTGCCTCCTCGGCACTTTTCCGCACCCTGTAATTAGGCTCAGGGTTGGCCAGATTTTCAGGAAGGTTCACAAACACAACACCAATGTCGGGAGAGATCATGTTTTTCACCCAGTCGCTGTTAGCCGTGGAACCCTGCGACTGCTCCTCCTCGAGCTCTGCCACTTTCCTCTGCAGCATGCTATTGATTCCTGGCAGGTTATCATCACTAATGTGGCTCAGGAGGATGGAGTCTACCCTGTCCAGATGTCTCACCAGCTTCCAGAAGCACGACTTCCTGTCTGAGCCGCCGTTAACGAGCATGTTAAAACCGTTGACTGCAAATAGAGCAGAGTCGCCGCACCCGGCCGGGAAAATGTAACAGCACGGTTTGGAGAGTTTGAGGAATCCGCCAGAGGTTGGGGGTTCCAGCATGTCAAAAGGAGATGGGACGTCTACTGATTCAGATAAATACTCAGTGAACTCCGACAGACCTTCCATTTCAGGAAGTATGGGAGTGGAATTAATTTTCATGTTAATGAAATCTTGCAGGTTGTGTTTGTCCAAGTTGGAGTTTTTCCAGTCACCTTGCTGGGGGCAGAAGAGTGTGAGGTTGGCCTTGTTTGCTGGGTGAATGGTGCTGAGCAATTCACCAATCTGTGCATGGGAAAAAAATAGAGCTCTGAACCCAGGAATCCGTGCAGGAGTGGCAGATTTGTGAGCAGGCATTCACCACGTAATTATGAATTTACAGTTTCAAAGGGACTGAAGCAAATTTAAACGGTTAGTGAAAAAGACAAGCGGAGCTCACCTCCTGGTCAGTGAAAATGTCTATGAAGTTGTAGAATGAGAAAGATCCAGACTGCAAAATCAGCTCCCCGGTGTTTTCAGAGCATTGCCCAGAGAGAACCAGAAGCTTATGCCTGGCGCTGTCAGAGATCATCAAACGAACCTGGAAATCAAAAGAGCTGGTTCATCAGCGTCATAAGATGACTTGATCCAGGACTGGCTGAAACACAATCGCTGCTTAACAGCATCATCGTATCTGATCTTTCCTGCCTTTCTTTTTATCTACTTTAGCTTCTCCAGGAGAAATGGGTGGCTGACCGGGCCGATCCTGGGGCGGCCGAGATCATTTTAGCATAACAGTTTAACTGCAGACATGGCATTGGGCACCGAGTAAATACTGGAGAAGAGCAGCCACGGTAGGTTCTCCAACGCTCCTATAGATGTCCTGTTTACCTCAGTGCTGACTGCTTCATCTGAGGGATTGATGAGCACCACCGTTTCCAAGACGTTGCTTTTATGGTGAAGAATTCTCTGTCCTGCAAGAAAGAAAATCATTTAAATCATTTTAAAACATTTTATATATAAAAAAAGCCCCTAATAAATACTCTGATACGTATTGATCACAGAGTTAAAATCATAGCCATGCTTGGTTACAGAAACATTATTTTATTGGAACATTAGAGCAAAAATGTGAAACTGATGCCACTTCTGTCTTGGTGTTGAGCCGCGCTTCTGTGAAGAAGAAACCCGAGTGCTTCCAGGAAGGTCAAACAGTGAATCATTTTCTTCACGCAGGCCAAAAAACGTTCCTGTGCATTCACAAGAGCGTGTCATAAAGACAGAAAACGCACATAAAGGACTAACCAAAGATGGCAGCGACACATGGAAAAGGTGACCAGCCTGGCTGAGAGTTCCCTTTTTGGCACAGAGCAAGTCTGCTGTGGCAGGTTGGCCCAGACTGGCCCAGACAGGAGGCCATCGATGGGAATGGCACCGCACCAAAAATAGATGAGTGGAACAACTAACTGTCTCCTTGCATCTGCATCAACAAAAGATTTCACTAGCACATCCTGGCCTCTGGCGGATGCCCTTTACTTGCAATGTCACCTTTTTCAGCTCAACAGAATAATTGATCATCGTTTCTCCAGGACCCGAAGGGTCTCCTGGGGCCTGGTTTCCAGTGTCACTTTCAGCTGGATTACCTGGGCGTCTGGGGCGGGTGACACTGCCAGTCAGGTTAGGACAGAACGTTCGTACCGTTGTAATGTCACAAGACAAAAGGGTGGTTTAATTTTGAATGCACAGAGGAGAACAGCTGGATGGGCGAATGAAGCACATAAATGAAATAACAGGACAGAAATGATCGGGGGGATGATTATTGATCTTCAAATGGGTGTTTGAAGGCTGGAGCGCTGTCTGGCCTGAAAGCAGAATACTGATAAATCTATACGAAGGCGGATGGATCATATAGCCATCAGAGGGCCTCCTGGGATTGCTTAGGGCTTTTTTTCTGTCCCCTGTCCTGCTCACTTTGGAGTCTGGGCTTCCTGTGCTCTAATGGGGTGTGATGGAGAGAGAGTGTCCTCCCGGACAGACGGATAATTGCATCTGTGCTGCTCTGCTGGACACCACCGGCTGTTTTGTGATGGGGTGAGAGCTCTAAAATAAATCAGAAAGATTTTTAAATTTTGTCTTCACAGGAACATGTTTTTAATTAAAAGGCAATAAAATCCCATTATTTAGGGTGATAACCAAGTGAAATCTTATAGCCGTACTCTCCTAAATTCATTTACTCTTAAGAGCTGCTGTTTGTTTCTGGGCTGCGGGTTTTTAATCTGGTTTTTTTTTCCTAACCCGATCTCTGTTTTCCTCATCCTCTACCATCATCTCGTCTTCCCCTCACCCACTCAGCTCCAGAGTCTCCTAGATTAGGCTCTCTACTTTATTTTCACCTGCCATCAGGGATTCAAGCCTGCTAATTACCCCCCAGTCAACAGCGCATCCACGGCAACGGCGCGCACTGAAGAATAGGGAGAAGAATGGTGGATGTGGTAAAAACGCAGTCGGGGGGGAAGCGAGTGAGGCCTTTTACTCCATCTTAATCATATTAACAGAACAAAGACTTTAGCCAGTAAACGGACCTAGAGTGGACCCTGCTGGCCAGTTCAGAGCAAAGCCAACAGATGCTGTGACTGCTGCCCACTGACAGACCACATGTCCCGCCATGTTGGATGGGTTCCATCTTTATGCTGCCTCGCCCTCTCTGATACCGCAATAAAAGGGCCCGTGCAACCAAATGCTGAGGGCGAGTATCCAGAGATGGCTAATAAAACCCCTCCAGCTTTTACAGCAGACTGACTGCAGTGGCACTTGAGGCGCGGACTGCTGCGGCGTGGCTACTAGACCACGCTGTCATACAGTTCAAAGCAAAAAAAAAGAATAAATAAATAAAATAACTGCACACACTTGCTTGTGCCGTGCAGAGTAGAATATTGAGATCTAAGGTTTGTTCGGTTCCATGAAAAGGATGATGCAGCAGTGACACTGCAGCACTGCAGGCAACACTCAAACATGTGCATAATGCACCAGAGCCGGATTCCAGAGTGCAGCGGTGCCGGTGTTTGTGTATGTGTGTGTACGCGGTCCGGGGAAGTGTGTGCGGCAGGATTCCCTGTATTCCGCTCTTTGCTGGGATTTACCTTTGGCATCAGCAGAGAAACGAGCTGAGTGTCGGGAGACGAACAGCTTGAGCTCCTGGTCTATGTTGCAGTCCATCAGGTTGGTGTCCCATGAGCGGATCCCTGGAAAAAACAATAGAGGTTTTATTAACGTTTGAGGGAAAAAAGGCCCAGCACGATGGCAAATAATCACATGGACCGACGCGCGTCCATCAACATCTGCAAATATCCGCAGATGTTCTTTTTTGGCATGACTGGGTAATCAATATTAGGAAAAATCTATATGCCGGATTGTGATTGACCCTGGAAAAGACTCGGCTTGCCTCCCCTCTGCTGACTCATGGTGCCATCATGCAGCCTTACTGGAGCCCCCCGATGATAAACATGACATCAGCTTAGATCACCATCAAATGACCACCATTAAAAAAAGAAGAAAAAGAAGAAAAAAGGTGGCACAAGAAAAGGATTCTTTCACTTCATTCGTTTCCAGGGGCGTTGTGGGGACCGTTCTGGGAAGGGTGTGGCAGTTACAGAAAGCAACCAATGGGAAACGCAGCATTTCAGTGACAGTGACTATACTGCTGTCTTTATCAGTAAAAAAAAAAATAATAATAATAAAAAGAATTTTCATAATATTTCACAGAAAAATTGAATATTACTGACCCATGATGTATGGATGGAAGGCCTGTTTTCTTTCCATCTACGTATATATGATATTAGCACCCCTTCACTTGCCATCTCTTACATGATTAAACAGATTTTAACAAATTTTCTTTCTTTTTCATGGGCTGCCTTTGAAAAGCGGTGCTGGGGGCCTTCCGTGGGGACCGCAGTGCGGCCCCCGCCACGCCCACCAGCCGGTGAGCGACGCCAGAGAAGCTGGATGCGGACCGATGATGATGATGATGATGATGATGATGATGATGGTGCTGCTGATAGAATGATGCACCAGCGGGGACAAGTGTCAGTTATTTCACTGGCGAATTCATGCATTTTGCTCGGGTGAAACTGCGCCACAAACCCCTCTCAGGAGCGCGGACCGATGCGTGGGACCCTCTGAAACTGAACCCTGACGCGCCGACGTCAGTCCGCGCAGCAGAGGCGCAGCTGCACGGGCTGCTGGGGCGACATGTTGCATTATTGACGCACTTTTCCTGCTGAATCACCGCTGCTGGTTTAAGGAGAAGAGCTGCTGTGGGAGAGACTCGGGCCCACAGTCGCATTAATGCTGCGTGGCCGGGGAACTTCAGCACAATGGGTGGGTGGGTGGGTGGAGAAGATAGGTGCGCGTCAAATCTTCTTGGTGGTTTAATATTCGTATGCGTCCCTATATTAATAAATAATTCTCACTGATATTGAATCCACCAGCTGATGGATCCGCGTTTCGGTGTTGCGTCGTGCGTAAAAACCATCTTTTGTTAATCTGCGCTCAAGTTCTGGTGACCATCCTAAGTTCAGCCTCCACCCGCGTCGCCATCGGCTCCATCCTACCTTTCTCTATGTCCGCGATGGCACATTTGAGGTGATCGTCCGACGGCACCTCCGCGATGACCACCAGAAGGTAGAATCTGCCGTCGTTGAAGTGTTGCGAGCAGCTGGAGGAGGTCGGGGACAACCCGGCGTGGCTTTGGCCGCCCAAAGCCTCCATGTCTGCAGATTCCACCAGGGTAGCCATCCTGTCTCTCTCTCCCCCCACGCGTTCTTTCTCTGCTGTGTCCCGTGTGCGCGCCCAGCAGCCTCCTCCCTCTTATGCGCCGCAGAGCGCGGAGCGCTTTCCAGACGTGCGAGTGGAGCTTCGATAGGAGTGGCCCAGGCTTTTTATACCAGCAGACATTGTGTCATAGTCGCCACCCGGTAGGAGAGAAGGGCTCCGGGTCCTTTTTTTTTCCCTCCTCTTTTTGCACTCCCTCCTCAGCTGATGTCATTCCCAACGAATCAAACGCCGCCGGAAGTCCCGGAGATTCGGCGTCTTTGTATGATGATGTTACCTGTTACTCTTTGTCTCATAGAAAGCTTTAAGTTTAATTACTATGCATTCGACTTAAAATGTATACGACGGCTTTGCCTTTAGCTCACTACAAACATAATCACGTTGGAAAAGAAACTAACGTCTATTTAATATAATTTATGTTTATCCTAATAAAAAGCGGTGTAAAAAGAAGCCCTGCACTTATTTTACACAATATTTTTTCCCAACTTAGATGGTGTGTTCTCAATAAAGGTTATAAAAAAGAAAATTGTTGCAGCAAACTTAATAAAATACTTTGGGATAAAAATACCAAACTAGAGGCAACAGATGAGCTCCTCCTAAGAAAAAGCTTGTCCTCATTTATATTGGAGAAAAAATTAGCCATTAAAGTAATTCCAAGTCATGGGTTCATGTTGTGATTGGATGATGTGGAAATATAGCAATGCAAACGTGCTTCCTTTATTCCGTCTCCATTCAGTGTTTCTGTTTCATTCATCTAAGTTGGTCTAACAAAAAAGACACTTTCTGCTACAAAAACCCAGAGAAGCAGAAAGATCAGAGAGAGGTCAGCGATGGACTAAACAGGTAGCAGGAAACCGAGATAAGAGGATGCTACTGTGCCCGCTTTGATTAAAAACAGGAAAATGTGCCTTTTTTGTTTGTGTGTGTGTGTGTGTGCACGCTGAATGCAACTGGCAGCGAACAATGAGCCGCTCTGTCTGACGATTGAAACATAAAAGCTCTCCCCTTGAGACTAATCTGAAGCTGCAGCTGGAATTCTGCCCTTCTGAGGCAGCAGACAGGCTTCAGGAGACTGCTGCAAATCGTACACATTGGCCAGAACCGTCAGAGGAGCAGACAAACGGCGCATCAGCGCGGCGCTTCCCTGCGGCGAGCCTCATCGACGGGACTCTGTCTCTTGATGGGGTCACCGCAGGTGTGTTATTGACTTTTAAACGGGGCAGTCGGCAACGCCGGTCCGCCCGGCAGCTCCCAGGCCTGAATATTTCAGGGCCTTTGTGCTCCGGTGGAAGGCCACGCTCGTACGCTCCTCGAGGCAACAGGGGGTCAAATCAAAGATTCAACAGCCAAGAAAGAAAGAAAGAAGAAAGGAGCATTAAAAATACAACAGCCTGCCACCGAAGGGCTCAAGACGCAGACTGTGGAAAAGCTGTGATGCGCTTGCTGGAGGAGGTCTGCAGGAGCCGGCGCATCAGCGTCTGAGGAGGATCAAAAGCTGGAGATGGAGGTTTCAGAGCACTGGGAGCAGCCGGCACCTCACAGGACGCCCAAAGCCCTAACTAGAGGTGAATGGAGTCAGGGCGGGGCCAAACAAAGGCAGGCGGCACAAATGGTGCAAAACCTTTAACAACAGCCTAAAGAAGACATTCAAAAGGTGCATTTTGCTCACTAATTTCAAGTTTACTGTTTTTTGGAAAAAAAAAATGCGCAATGTCAGAGCTAAACAGAAGCAGGTGGTCTGATTGGCCTTAGCTTCGTTGTTGGCATGGAGACAGCAACCACCTGCCCTGCTGGCCAGCAGCTGTGAGGGTGGGATGGGGTGTTTGGGAGAGTCGCTCCATCTTTTTTAATGGCTGCATCCCAACAACGTGTTGGGCATCACTGTTATTAAGATTAGGATTATTAGTGGTAGTAAAAAGTTACATCGTCATGGTTTGTCAATAATGAGACAGGACAAAATTACAGTTTGTGCGGATGGTATTTACAGCAATACGTCAGTGAAAGGCGCTAAAAAAGAGCGTAAATGAAAAAATATAACAGAGGAAGCAGCAGATGATGCACAAATACAGGATCTATCCTACTGTGGAGGAAAAAACAGGTCTGATATCTCTGCTGTTTGTCTGGGTCAGTCACCACCCTGCAGAGCAACAGTGTGTGTGTGTGTGTGTGTGTGTGTGTGTGTGTGTGTGTGTGTGTGTGTGTGTGTGTGTGTGTCTGGGAGGAGAGAGAGAGTCATTGTCTGAACATTGCAGAGTCAGACAGGAGCAAAGAGACAAAGTGTTCCAGTGATTTTGTGCTCAGATGTAAAATCTGTAAAAGAAAACGTCGGGTTCTCAAACTTCTGCCTGTGGACAAGCGACCTCGTGTCCGTCCAAGTGTCAGGACATCAGGTCTTCAGAGTATCAGTCTGCTGACCCCTCTGAGGTAGGGGTACAACACAGCACAAAAACACTGTGATTATTCACCACAAGCTCTACACTAAGTGTATAAGATGTAGAGGGAAATGCAGGTATATTATTCAGTCACCTGCTCACACACAAACCCTCATGAACACGTTAACAATTCCATCCATCATGTGTTCATGGAGCCACGAGAACTGTTGAGGCAGGAGAGGACGCGATATGTGGGTAAACGTCGCCATCTTGTGGCAACAACACACAACGACACCTTGGGGAAAATTCGTTTTGAAAGGTTTGTACTTTTTCAGTAGTTTTTAAAATTAGGTTTGTCTCAAATATGTTATACATAAAATAAAACTGTACTGTCTCTTCCTGGTTCTGTGAGCTTTCTACTTTTTCATTTATATATGTTAAATGCTATTGTGTTTTTTAAATGAAAAAAAAAAAACTTGTCAGCTCAGTTTCGCATTTCAATGGGAACATGATCCATTCTAGAGAGAAGACATGTCATATAAATGTCAAAACATCTCTCATCTGCAAACTATAACGCGGAGGGTGTTTGCCAGGTGAGGTCCGGGCAACACCTTCCTAATGGATCAGAGGTGGATCTTCTGGTCCGGTGGTGGGACACTCTGAAAGCCAACGGTCTGGGCACCATAAAAGGCCTTATCTGTCTTACACATGACTTACAGCCTGTAAAAATTAGTTTCACTAAATGCTAAAAGACTTCTTTTTACGCCACACACTAAAACCTGGCCCTGAGGCCGAGCCCACCAGATATTATGGATAGATCGTGAGGTAGACGACGTCAGACGGACATCTGCAGGGTATTACTTCACATTCTGGTATGTTTCTAAAGTTAATGCCTGGTAGTAAATCAGTGGGTTCATTTATTCAAATACGCCACAGACATTACGTTGAACCTGTTCGGTGCATGTCCTGACTTGATGACTCTGCGTGTGCGTGTGTGTGCGTGCGTGTGTACGTGTGCACAGTAAAATAATAAGGAACTGTACACATCCCTGCAGCCTCGTGAAAGCCCAGCTCTGTGAATGTCAGAATCCACAGAGCACTCACTAAGAATAGTTTTTTTCGAATGACGGATGGCTTTGATATGAGAACGCCAAATGCAATAAGAACTCATTCCGTCATTGATGAAACATGGAAGTAATGATTTAAAACTGGAGGATGCGTGTGTCCGCCACCCTTGTTTTATTGACTTGATAAGGATCGACAGCAAACAGCTGCACAAGCTTTTCTCTGGACCAAATCCTGCTTTAAGTTCCACTAAGAAGCGAAAACCAAGAAAAGGTGGCTTGTTTACACTTACAAAGGCGATCAAAGTGGGATTATCTTAATGGTCACCAGGAGAATGTAAGTAAACAGGAATGATCAAACACAAATATTTATCTGCAGGCCAGAGAAATATGACATGATAAACACACAGAGCAGAGGGGAGGCATCCTGATCTGAGCGAGTGTGTGTTCCCAAGACCCTCTCCAACCTAAACCAACGTCAGCCATTTTATTTATAAGCCTGTTCGTTAGTGGACTCTTGATGGCTCTAATGTGATAAAGGTTGCAGCAATGCTGAAACCCTCATGTGTCTGGTTACATCTCAAGCTGCTGCACGGTAACGCAAATGTAGTCACATCAATTACAACTCAGTTTTAGTTCATTTTTGTATAGTTCTAATATTTCAAGGTCATTATCAGAAGGTCGAGGTGGGCTGTTTTCACATACTTCACTGGGTGTTTGCGTCTGTAAAGGCTCTACGTCAGCAGTGGTATTATCTGTGATTAACTCCCAAGTGGGTCAGTGACTTTTCTCGAACCGCCCTTGATTATCGGTCCTGTATTTTGACAACCACACTTGAAAGGTCGGCCATCGTTACCATCTGGACCCCTGGGTGAGGGCTGGGGCTTCGTTAAGGTTTGTGAAGAGCATCCTGGACCTGCTCGCCTGTTCAGGTTGCTCTCCTGCCTCCCACCCAGTAAATGCTGGGATGGACTCCAACCCCCAGTGACTCTGATTAGAAACGAGGGTCCGGAAATTAATTGCCTTTTAAAGTCAGGCATCAACTTAGATTTTATTATACGGACAAAAGATTAGCCAACACCCACACATTCCAGGGAGCGCCGCAGCCAAATACACAAGAACACTGAGAGAGTAAAAACATTCCTGCAACAAGAAACTGAAAAACACTGATTATTCCCACTGGTGCATCTGGGTTTTCCCCTTACTTTCATTTGATTTTGATTTTTCTTTTTTTTTCTAACTAAGCACTGATGCAGCATGATGGATGAAAGTGTGTCAGTCAATCATCAACAGAGGCAGCTCATTATTTATGCTGAATAAAGTTTCAGGGGAAAGTACGATCCTACTGCGTGTACACACTGTTTTCAGAAACAAAGCTTTCATGGCGTCATCCTGAAACAACTCCAGGTCAGGTCAGCCTATAATCACCTACACTGACCCGTTTAGTTCAACGCACAACGCAGACTTTACGACCTTTGACACGTCAGTGTGTCTTTAGGTATGACAGAAGCAGAAACGTGGAAGGTACGCCGTCATATACAAAGCACAAGGCGATCCTTGCGTAAACGAACGACAACTGAAGGCAAATGCAAATAAATCAGACTGGTAGACATAACTGACTGGGAAGAAACTGGGTCAGACTAAAAAAAAATGTGGGCAAGCGGCTGCTTGAGTTTAGGAAGAAGTGGGGGGAGAAGGGGTCTGAAAAACATAATTTTACCTCCAAAATACGAATGTATATGAAGTGTTTTGATGTATTTCCGCGAGTGTGACTCGGGTGTGCGCACCATTGGGGTGCAGAAACGGAGAGTGGTGTGTTTGGCGCGGCAACGCTCCATTAACCAGCAGGCAGAGCCCCAGCGGTCCAGGACAGAGTGGGTCAGACTCACACATGGAGCGGAGCCCCGTCTGCGTGATGAAGATGGACGACCTGTTCCCCCTCGTCTTCCGCCAGGCTGGTGTGACACACTGGAAGCCCCCCGCCCCCGTGCTGTCAAACAGGATGTGTGTAGTTTTCCGTGCACGTAACCCCACCCTGGACACCATACCACTACCAGTATGTAGCAAGTATGTAGATGACTGCAACCAGTCAGTCCAGTTGGTTTTCCTCCCCCGTTGGACTGTTGTGAGAAAAACCAGCTAAATTACTTAAAGTCCAGGTTGGTCACAACGAATCTACTCTGACATCATCACCTGGGCAGATTTAACATTGCTTCTCAGTGTCACAAAACCCCCAAAATTCTCTCCTTTTTTTCTGGTGGCGCACAAAAAAATAATCAGATATTTTAGTTCAGGATCTAAAACTATTAAAAGATATGCGGCAAAATGTGCGGTTATGATTTCCCATGGCCTGGGGACAGCCCTGAGGTCATGTGACTCTAACTCTGCTTCGAGAAGATGTGTGTGTGCGTGTGTGTGTGTGTGGGGGGGGGGGGGGGGGGGGGGCAAAATAATATGGACTGTAAATGTGTAAACAGTATGGTCAGATATAATAATGTTGAGAATGTTTTTCTAGTAGTCCCAGGCTGCCCTAATGTCCCTGCTTTAGGGGACATTATTGTTGTTTGGGTCACAATGGTCAAGGTGTCAACAAAGGCTCTTGTAAGTGGTGTTTTCGTCATATATGATGCATTTTCCAGATGCTCAGATCCTGAGCTGTTAACCACCAGGTCACTGCGGCTGTGACAGACTGACACAGCTTTAACAGAGCCCACACAACACCCTGAGGAGCCACGTCTCTCCACCAGCTGCAGCAGATGCATAGAAGCAGCAGCCATGTGCAATTCGGTAAACGTGCTTCCGAGCCTCCGGGTCTGAGGAGAACAAGAAGGCAGAACTGCCAGAAAGGGCGGAACCAGGAAGCTCCTGGCTCCAGAGGAGTGATCCAAGCCGCAGGGAGTGGTAGGCAGAGATCTGGGGCCTGGCAGGTCAGAATGCCCAGCAGGTAAACAGGAAGCTGTGGACAGACGCCTGCAACCAACCACATCTGGCTCAGCTCGGATCACAGGGAAACCCTGAAAGGTACATCTGAACGACAGGTTGAGGTGCCTCATTTGGCAGAACTATACCAGACGAACAACAAATGTCTTAAAAGACATCACTAAGAAAGCATCTTCATGGAATTTACATTTCCAAAAAACAAAAACCCAAGCGGCCTGTGGAAGAATGATCCCGACAGGGTAAACCGACACACCTGCTCTCCTCCATAAACACTCAATCCAGAGTCATGCGAAGGAGTCCTAGAACATAAACCTAAGCACACACTCGTGCAGGGATGAGTCCTGTATTTACTCTGCACAGTCGTGATGAGGATGCTGTCATTGTTACTGTCTTTTAGAGTCATTTCATATTTTTTAATAACGGCGCATCCTAAAATCATTTTTGCCGCTGCCAGAACTACTTCATGTTGCCTGGAGCCAGACAAAATAAGATGAAATTTCAAAGTCCAGGTAATTCTGCCCTCACAGTCAGGGCGCAGCCCCACAGACGCACCTGTTCGCGAAGGTAACGTCACCTACGAGACTCTTTCTGCACATCTCCAAACACAAATGACCAAAAATGCAAGCCGACCCAAAAACGTCCTGGGATGAACAAGGTGATCGATCAGGTGGATTTGCTGTTTTAATGGCATCTTTTCATGCTGTTGTTACATTAGCCGTGCGATTATTGATGTAGAAGCAGGGAGCCATTGTTGTTCTCACAGCTCCCCGGAGGAAATACTTCGCAAATGTTGAGACTTGTTTCTCCGAAGCTTATAAAACCGCACATTCTTCCTGAATGTGTTCAGATGCAGAAGGAGCAGAGAGGTAACTGCAAGGCCCCGATGGAGTACCGACAGAGAGATCCGAGATGGTCCACTGATGCTCGGCTCAGGCTCACAGCTGTCCAGGAAATCGGTGCCTCCTTTCCACAAGCAAAAAAAAAAAAAAGGTGGGAAGTTTGGCCTGGGTAGTGGAAAAACCTCCGCTGCCTGCGTTATCAGGATAGTACAGAACGGGCTGTATGTTCCATCCCAGAGTGAATCCTGGAGGGAGATGACTCCGAAACCGTCACTGCTGCTCCGGGGATCAGCCCAGCAGCGGAAAGCTGCTGAGGCCATTAAAATGGCCGATCCAGAACAATCTTGTCTAATTATTGTTTAAATTAAAGACTTCCTCCTGTTTCCAAGCGGTTAAATATTAATTCTACTGTTTGTTTGGTTGTTACCCCTGAGTGACGTTAGATTTCATTTAGATACGTTAATGTCAAACATTAACGATTCATTTAAAGTCAAAAAAGTCATGGAAACAGATTTTATGCAATTTCAAATGTTTTTACAGCATCAACATTGAAAATGAGGGGAACATTTGAGTGGGTAATTTGATTTGATGTTACGTCAAAGACTGGAAAACATTGTCTAAAAATTCTGTGTTTACATTTTCCCTGTTCAGAATCGTTTCCATCAAACGGGTGCCTTTTGGCAAAAACAATCAGAGAGGAAATGGCTAAGTTCAGCCTGTGCATCGTCTGATAACACGTTTCAATCGTCACATCTGACAACAAATACAGTCAGATTACCGAATAATCACTTCACCGTCCTCATTTTCTTTTTTAATTAATTGCCATCTTATAAAACTATCATTAAGTCCAAATATTGAGGTTAAATCACATTATAACTTTTTTTTAGAACTTGGCTTGAGGAGGATAAAATAGATGAAACATTATGCTCATAAAAGTTACTAATTGATGGCTGCTAATATCAGTTCATGTCCCAGTGTTTCCTTCTCCGTAACAGTGAGTTATTACAGATCTACATATATTTTTGTCTGGATATCAGTCCTGGAATGTGTTTTTCGGTTATGTCTTGTGAACGTCCTCATCCGAGTGTCCCAGCTTTGATCTGCACCGCTGAGGAGGCTCCTCGGGGGATTCCCTCCTCATCCTCACTGACTGCGGGGAGGTTTTGTGTGGGATCAGGACGAACCTCAGGAGCGGCCAGTCATGCTGCACGACCTCGCTCTCCGGTTTCCCCCAGTTTCAGCATGATCTGAACCCTTTCAATGATGTTTAATTAGAATTTAAAAATAAATCAACCTGCAAAACAAACCAATCGAGGCTGTTCTGCAAATAAGCCGCAAAACGCAGATTTGGACTTGAGAGAGGAGAGAGGAGAATGAACTCCCAACAGCCCAACAGTACAGCATTTTCTCTGGTTCTCAGGGCAACTGCAAAGACTCGGGGGTTCTGTAGGTTGAGATGGGGGGGTTTAAGGTGAGGTTTGTGGTAGGAACACAACAACGGCCCCCATCTCCCAGACACCCATTTGAGTCATTCAAGCCTTCATGTCTTCAAAGTGTTTTAGGAACCTGTGTGGTACCAGCACAGCTCACTTGAGACATGAGCAGAATTTCAAGAGATGGAAATTTACTTCTGGGAAAAAGAAAAAGAAAAATCCACCACAAATATGAGCATGTCAGTGTTTGTCTCCTGTCCAATCTAAATATCTGTAACAGAATTAACATTAGTTTGTCATCCATGACAGTCCAAAATTCTGTGATGAAGTGTGTATTACATTATGTGTGTGTGTGCGTGTGCGTGTGCCTTTTGCATATTTTCAGCACTTTGGACGTTGAGTCTCTGTTTATGTTTTATTTTGCAGTTACCTGCTCCGGCGGCGTGCACCTGCTAATTTGGCTCACATTCCAGAAACGATTCCCAAAAGTCCCAACAACAAACGGCTTTGCGAGCGACGGATGCCTTCCAGGTTCTTAATATTCAAACCCAGAGTTGAGAGTTCTGGGTTTCTGCTCTATTTCTCCACTGTCGTTATGGCCTCGTAGTTGAAAACGGAGTGAAAAGTGAGCACTTTTCACTCAACAGAGGGGGAAATTAAAAACAGAAGCAGTCGATGAATTGTTAAAAATATCGAGGTGTGTAGTTTTTACAGACTTAGTGGTTTGAAGGGCATATTCTTCTTTCCTGTTCTCACACAGTCTTTAAAGCATGTGGTACCTATGTTGCAGTTTCAGCAGCAGCAGTACAGCCCAGAGTCTGTGAGCAAAGATGAACATCCGGCTCTGGGTGTGTATATCAGAAACAGCTAGAGTGGTGCGCCAGTCATGCACCGTTGGATTCAGCAAACACATGAAGAACCACTAAAAACACTGACCGAAGATGTACCTGCTGATCCGCAGATGCTGTTTGCAGAAGCGGAACAGACATGTGCTGCCAGAGAGCCAAAGATCTGTAGAGTAGATTATTAATTAAAGATAAGAAAGAAATACTTCACCCTGAATTATGAGTGATCAGCTAAAGGCAGGAAGCAGATGCCTCAGAACTGCCGCTCAAGGCACGGAGTCAAATCACCCGGCTGGAGCGTTATTGTGCAACTGCTTGTTCAGTGTTTTTCCAACCTGTTTTGATTTGTACCAACTTGTAATACAGCCTGGTTATCTTCTATAGATCAAATCCCTCTTGACAAAGATTAACTCCAGAAACCTGCCACAAATAAAAATGAAAAATAATTATGATATAAAACTCTATTTTAAGAACATTGCATTACAAAGAGTGGGTGTCTGAAAGGTTTTCAGCACCACTGAAGGCATCACAATTGGGAACACGATCCATTCTAGAGAGAAGACCTGTCGGAGGGTGTTTGCCAGGTGAGGTCCGGGCAACACCTTCCTAATGGATCAGGGGTGGATCTTCTGGTCCGGTGGTGGGACACTCTGAAAGCCAACGGTCTGGGCACCATAAAAGGCCTTATCTGTCTTACACATGACTTACAGCCTGTAAAAATTAGTTTCACTAAATGCTAAAAGACTTCTTTTTACGCCACACACTAAAACCTGGCCCTGAGGCCGAGCCCACCAGATATTATGGATAGATTGTGAGGTAGACGACGTCAGACGGACATCTGCAGGGTATTACTTCACATTCTGGTATGTTTCTAAAGTTAATGCCTGGTAGTAAATCAGTGGGTTCATTTATTCAAATACGCCACAGACATTACATTGAACCTGTTCGGTGCATGTCCTGACTTGATGACTCTGTGTGTGCGTGTGTGCGCGCGCATGGTAAAATAATAAGGAACTGTACACACGCTTGCTACCTCGTGAACAAGCGGTTGTTACTCAGCTGTGCGCCAGAACAGAGACTCGGTAATGTATCGAGTCAGAGGAGGAGCCAAGTGAAACAAAACTTCCCAGTCAGCTCTGTGAATGTCAGAATTCAGGGTACGTCTCCCTCCACGCCGACGCAGCGGATCGTTTGCGAGCTTTGGCTGAATGTGGAGTCTAACGTCTGTGCGTAAAAGGAGAACTTTTGCCGAGAATGGCTTTGCTTCCTCGGGCACGTGGGATCATGGACGGCGGCTCTAAACTGGACGTTTGCTCGGACACTTGCTCGGTGTGACAGGGTGAAAAGCGTCCCCGCAGTCATGAACATCACAGCAGCGTCGGGCAGGTTTCCGCCGCCCACCATCCCGGTGATTATGTTCATATTCGGGGTTGCGGGAAACATAGTTGCCATCGTGGTCCTGCGGATATCGCGGAAGGAACAAAAGGAGACGACTTTTTACACACTTGTGTGCGGTCTGGCCGTGACTGACCTCCTGGGGACCGTCCTGGTGAGCCCCGTCACCATCGCGACGTACGTGAAGGGCTCCTGGCCCGGGGGCGAGCCGCTGTGCCAGTACTGCGGCTTCATCTTGCTCATCTTCTTTGTGGTGCAGCTCAGCATCATCTTCGCCATGTCGGTGGAGAGGTACCTGGCCATAAACCACCCGTATTTCTACAACAGATACGTCAGCCAAAAGGTGGCGGCGCTGGCTTTGGTGGTCATCTACCTCTCCAACGCGGTGTTCTGCGCGCTTCCCCTTGTCGGCTTCGGCGAAGTGAAGCGCCAGAAGTCGGGGACCTGGTGTTACCTCGACTGGCACAACGACAACGCAACAGTCAAGACTTTTAACCTGATATACGCGGGCGCCAACTCTGTCATCGTTCTGTCCACTGTCGTGTGCAACGTGATGGTGTGCGGGGCTCTGATCCTGATGCACAAGCGCTTCGTCCGCCGCACGTCTTTGGGCACCGACCAGCGGCGCGTCGCGGAGTTCAGGCGCAGGAGGAGTTTCAGTCGGTTAGCAGGAGCGGAGATCCAGATGGTGATCCTTCTGATAGCGACTTCTGTTGTGGTTCTCACCTGCTCCATACCATTACTGGTGAGTACCGGGGGAGAAAGGGAGCCTTTTACACGGGCGCGTGATATACCGTGCGCCTTTTGCGCACCAAAACCCCCAAAACACAGAGATAAGATACCTAAACATGTGCAGCAGGCTCTTCGTCCCAGAATGACGCAATTTGTCTGATACGCAAAGGTTCGTTCAAACGACCATTTGCTATCAGTTCTGCTGTTTACGAAACAGCTTTGACAAGTTGGGAGAAGCTATGGGATGCCTGCAGCTGGCTTCCATATTTTGTTGGCGAACTTTCACTGGCATTACTGGCTTTCTCCCTGAGTTCTCCCTGTTTTGTGGTGTAGAAGCGCACATATGAACTCTTCCAAAATCAGTATTTTAGACTAACAAAACAGTTATTCCAACTGAGATGCCTCAAAAGACAAACAGTTTTCTTTATGATTCATCAACTTCAGGAGAGAAGCTGCAAAAATGTCAGTTTTGCTGAAGAGTCTATTTTACCGGCACCTGAAATGTTCACTCACGCAGAAGGACTGAAGTGAAGGTTGTTTATGTTTACTGTCATCAGGTCAGGATTTTTGTGAATCAGCTGCAAGGAAGCCGGAGAGACGAGCAGTTTGAGCTGAGCAGAGACCTGCAGGCCATCCGCATGGCCTCCGTCAACCCCATCCTGGACCCTTGGGTCTACATCCTGCTCAGGAAGGCGGTGGTCCTCAAGCTGATGCAGAAAATCAAGCGTCTCTTCTGCACAATGGGCAGAAGGCAGCGAGGGGAGGGCGGCCGTTTCCGCTGCCCCGACGGCGGCTTCTCCTCCTCCATCATCTCCCGCGACTGCCCGTCGCTGATGTCGCATGAGCTCCAGGATCTGGTGAACTCTTCCCAGACCTTCCTGTCCCTGAGCGAGGAGCACCACAAGAGACAAGCGCAGGCGGCGCCGGCGGGGGGCCAGGGGCCTCCGAGCCCATTTTCTCAGGGGGGTTTGGGAAGCGTGGCGCCAGACAGGCCCGGTAAAGCCTCCTCCATCCGCGTGACTTTCACAGAGCAAATGACCAACACACAGGAAAAAAGCATCTGACGGAAGACGGAGCCGTCGGCCCGCGTGTGTATTCAGCCACAGCGAAAGCCTGTTTCAACGGAAAACGCGTGACTTGGTGGAGGAGCTTTCCTGTTGCACTTGTGCAAAGTCTATAACCAGTGAAGATTATTGGTTTACAGGCTGCAAAGAATGTTAACGTGTGTCGGCTGTGTTAACTTATTGGAGCTGCGGCTCAGTCTCTTCTCTGTGAGAAGGTCCTGATGGTTTGAAGACCAGTCAGACTCGCTGAAAAAGCATGGGAACATTTACAAAAGAGCAGGAAACTGCTGCCCAATTAGACCGGTGTTAGTGGATGACATAAAACTGAGCCACATTATGTCTCTAGTCTTTTTATTCCATTATTTCTGGCTAAAATGGCTGTATAGTTCGTTCCCTAAACATTTGGTTACAATGGTGCTGTTTTTCTCTCCCATTTGATCAAACTGCAGGTTTTGTAACAAACAAGCACAAACGGAATAAAAATGGATACGTTTTGTCGTACAATAACGCCATGTTTGTTTTTTAATGGATTAAAAGGCTGGACACATGCTGGAAAATATAAGAGGGAATTGTTGAATGTATGTCACTTGTCATCTTATAAGCCACAATTTAAAATTATGTAATAATAATACATTGTTTCGGTTGACAACAGTTTGATTTAAAAGAAAAAATGAAATAAATTCCACCGGTTTAAGAGTGCAAACACTACCTGCTGACATGCCAAACAGAGAACAGGTCCCACTGCGCCACAAGGTGTTTTCAGTCTGTCTCTTACTGTAGCCGGTCTCCGTGACAACCGCTGCCGCCTCAACATAAACAGGTGTGAGAACACTTTGATACCAGTGTAGGCACGCATGCAGATGTGGGCATACACTTGCGTGTTTGGGGCAGTTTGGAAGAATAAACAACGGCTCCCTCGCAAGCGCAGGCTCGCACACGCACACGCTGCAGGGAAGCATCGGCCGAGCCGCAGACGCCAGGAGGGTCTGGATTTACGTGGATATTTCACTGACATCAGTCTGAAGTCGAGGTTTTAAATATTAAAAGAAACCCAAACCATATATACCTAAAAAGCAACCGCTCAGAGGAAGGAAAACGACAGGAATTCAACACTGCAACAATTTTGCTGAGTTTGCAGATCAGAGCGAGCGAGCGAGAGAGAGAGAGAGAGAGAGAGAGAGTGTTACACATCAATTTTTCCCCAAAAATCTGACTCTGCAGTTCTTAATTAATGTGTGACACAAGTACACGTTGAGCACCGGGACTTTGCCGTTACCAGCCAGCTTTGACGTGGGGTCATTTCAGGGTGACGTTGTCTTTATCAGAACTTTGCCCCCAATTTCCAAAAAGTGCTAATGTCAAGGCTGCCTTCCTTCAACCCTAACCCTGCACCAGAAGGGTGTGTCAGAGTCACAGTTAGCACACCCTAGCTATAGATTAGCTATTAGTCAATCACGAGTTCACAACGAACCACAAACAAAGAGGTTTAATGACAGAGGCAGACAGCAGACTGTTCTCGTCCGTGTTCTAGAGTCCTCTCGCTTTGATAAACGGCTCCTCTGATGGTGCTGAGGGGTCTGCCGATGCTCCTTCTCCAGCCGCTACATTTTTGACATTCCCATCAGCGTCTATCACCACGCTGTTCCTTTTCAGCTCTTCGTACTTGGTCTGTCGTTCAGCGATGGCCTCGCAAGCGGCCAGCACCTCGTCCGACTCAAAGTCGTAGTCCTCCTCCAGCTCCGGGGCCCTGAGGATCTGCTCCCTAGCCTCCTCTTCCCGCTGCATTTTCTCCTTGGTTGCTAGCTGCTGCTTCTGCAAGGTGCGCGCCCACGCCAGGTCGTCCCGCCACAGGGCCTGCTCCGATGGACACAGGTGGACGGCCACCTGGAAGGACCTGGCAGCCTGCAGGGAGAGCGCCAGTCATGCCCGACCTCTACTTCGCGACAGATCGGGTCCTCGACTACTTCTGGATGCTCCTCTCACAGATGGCTAACGTGTCAGCGGCATCTGTGCGGTAGGTGACTGCATCAGAAGCATAAATGCTGTGTTGCTAACAGCCAATTACAGAGAGGTTTGCGTCCGAAGGTATATCTTATGGGAAAGAATTTTAGAACGAAGGAGAACCTATTTCCACAAACTATAGGTGCAGAAAAGGTGGAGAAAACCAGCGATATTAAAAGGGAAGTTGAAGAAGTTTGCAAGTCATGCCTGACATGTGGCAAAGCTAGAAGTGAAAACAGCCTCCATAGCAACACACAACACAACTTCAAAGAACTATGTGACGGGTTCAAATGAGCCTAGCATTAGCCAAAGCAAACATGCTATTAAGACTTTTATTTGTCTTCATTATTCTGTTGTGTAATCTTGGGAGGCTGATTCAAGGTCAGTCTTTGTGCATCAATAACATCTGCCTAGTGCTTGCACATGCAAAACTTTTTGTACATTTCTGCAAATATCGGCTGTGAATCCGTTTATTTTAAAAATAGCATCATTTCCCTTTTGCATTTCGGTTGCTTTCGTGTTTGAAGCAACACCTCGATGGCCTCTGAGCTGATTGCTAAGTATTATTGCAGGGAACCCCTGTGATTATGCAAGAACTGTCCAAATGTCTGTGGGTGTTAGAGGATGTGATGCAAAAACAACTTTAAAACACCACAAAATTCCACCTGAGGGGCTCTCACATCCAACCAGTCCACATCTTCATCGTAAACATCAAATTACGGTTTTTACTTTGACAGCTGAGGCTGCTCCCACATCCAAACGAGCCTCAGCCTGATCCGACTCGTCCCTCCGGCTCGGAGTCCACGCCACAGCAGGGACATGAGCCAAACTGGACACAATTTACCTTTGATGGAAAACAGCATCATCGGAAAGTTGGAGCACGAGCGGCGTGTTTTGGATTGTTTGGGGAATTTTCCACGGTCCTTGAAGGACGGACGACAGACTCCAGAAAGACGACGGAGAGAAAGTCAGTTTTCTGAACAAAGCGAGTGAAACTAGTTCACAAAGCCGTGATTGAGCAAGCTTTGTTCAGAAATAGACACCCCCCCTCCTCCCCGCCAGGAAGGTGTGTCCGTGTTTGGCTTAGCTGCACCTAAGCTAGCGTTCAACACTTGTTCTTTGGTGTGTATTGTGGCCACAGGACAGGTTGCTAGTCCTGAAACCCATCCCGCTCTGAACCAGGATCAGATTAGAGTCCATTTTGTTGTTGTTTTTGAACACAGAGGACCAAATTCAAATGTGGAGAACTGCTTTTCCCCACGGACACACGCCTTGGCATGTTCTGGGCCGGTTGTGTGTGTGTGTGTGCTCCAGGCATCTGGGCGTGATTTGGAAGATGGAACAAAAATATCACAAACGGCAAAATTAATGTTCCGACGTGACCTGAGAACTCTGATCTGGTTCAAAAGTACTTTTCAAACGTTATCAACCATTTTCCTGTTTCTGTGGTTTCTTTTTTTTTTGGTGTTTTCTGTCGTGTTCTGCCGGACTCACCAGGTCCACCTCCCCCAGGTTGAGCTGGGCGCGGCCCAGCGTCTGCCAGGCCTCCCACCACAGGGGGTCCAGCTTCACGGCCATCTCTGCCGCCTCCACGGCGGGGAACACTTCCTGCAGCATGGACAGCACCTGCACAGACCCAAGGCAGAGTCAACCACGCAGGATGCCCAGGTTGTAACCCTGGTTAGGGGTTATGAGGAAGTAAAAAAGTAATATAAATACACTAAAATGGAACACACACCAAGCAAAACCGAATTTTGTGTCTACAGACTGCACATATTTAGAGGTCACACACTTTGCATTCTCAGAAGTGACACGGTTGAGGAGACGCGTTACTTTGGAACTCTGAATCCTCTGGTTCAGTGTGTTCTTGTCGGTTTCTGTCTCACCGCGGTGATGTCACTCGCAGCTGCTCGCACCCCTTCCCACATTCTTCTGAGAGATCAAAGTGGAACGACAGGAGTGTACGTCAGCGTGTGTATGTGTACATGAGCATGCTGCAGCCGGGTCAGCAGTAGCTGTTGCATCGGCACGATGCGGTCAGAGCCACGGCCGGGGCCTTTTAGGAGGAACTGCTCATGTCAAAGTAACCTGAGAGGAAGCACTGTGAACAAAGTGTGACATCCTCTTCATCGGGGCCCTGTGATGAAGCCACAAAACAGGCCCCACCTATTTTCACCGCAGTAAATGTGACATTCTTAACACAAACAAACACTCCGTGTTGGAGGAACCAACACAAAACCACAGGGTCGTGCCCCTCCCTCGCTCAGCTTCAGGCTGCAGGAAGCTTGAAGGGAAATTTGAAGGACATCAAAAATCACTTTGTCTAATAGTTTCCAATAAATTTCTTCTCAGTTTTCCAGTAATGCAGAATATTGTATTACACTTTAGTGTGATGATAGCGGTTAAGCAAACGCCGCTATCACCACTACCATAAAAGTACTTTATCGGGTTAGCGGGATAAGATAAAGTGAAATAACGGGCACGGCTTTGTCTGCCCGTCGATACCACTTTCCTCGTATGAAAAGAAAGCGGTGAGGAGAAGCAGAAACACAGACTGAAGGAAGGCAACCGGACGACGGACCGGTGAGGCGGCCAAAACTCGGGAGCTGGTGGAAACACTGTGCAGAGCTTCAGTGGTGTGGCCAACACGCTGATATCACATATCTCACTTCAAAAGCATACCAGCGAGGCAGCTGAAAGAAGGGAACGTGTAACACACACACACTGGGAATGAAAAACCAAGGCATGACAGCAGCGGAGGGTGAGGCGTGCTTGTCCGTTGGTGCTGCAGGATGGGCGACACCCTTCCAGAGCGTACCTGAGACTTCATCTCATACAGAACTGGGTTGTCTGGAGTGAGGTGGATGGCTTCCTCCCATTTCCTGATGGCCTCCCAGTGCCTGCAGGACACACACGGAGCAGAAACACATTTATTTCTGACCGGTACCAAACAACCATGCATTTAAACCGATGAAAGACCTCCTCTTTGCAGGTATTTAGGTAAAAATCTCGTTAACGTGCCTCATTTGATGAATGCTGTTTCTCCCTGAGTTTATTTACTTCCCCGTCTTCTCCATTCTGACTACAAATTTGGGTCGGAGATAATTAGCATCTAAGAATGTATTTTCAAGGCTTAACGAGTCTAATGGTCACCATAAAGCTACAGATTAAAGATTAATGGATGAGCTGTAGTTCTAGTTAAAAGCTAAAAGAAGACATGATGCTTTAGTTTGAAGGTTTTATGGTTGGAGGCTGTGGCCAGGCTCACAGAGGGGTCACCCTAATGTCCTCCAGTTGAGCCCTTTGACCCTGTGGATGTAGCATCGCTGAAGGTTCCTGTCCCTTCCTGTCAGATTTAGGCCTCCTGTGTATTTTTTAATGATTTATTTCTTTTCGTTGGAAATACAGACCTGAAAAGACTAAAAGGTGGTAACATAAGAAAACTGTCTTCCTCAATCCGTATTTGGAGGTTGAAACCACAAAAGCACAATGTGAACACAACCTATAAAAACATATTCGCTGCAAAAGAGTGAGGAAATGGAACTAGGGCAAAGTGGAAACGAGTCAATGTAACTGCAAATTCATCAGGGGAAATTAGGCAATAGAACCTGCAGCGTCAGACATACGGCTGAACTTTCTTCACACAACGTGAAGAAAGTGTCATACAATCATACAACTTCCATGATCAGTTTGAATTTTGACTCAAAAAGTAATCAGTTAAGAATAATATGTTGAATAGGCCTGCTGCTTTTTTCAACTTCTTTAAGTAGATGTAATGTTTTATCTGACAATATGTTTGTTTACAGCATTCTGGCTTCAGATAAAGTATAAAAATTGCACCAGTATCTTTGCCAGACTTGGATCGGAGGTCAGTGTCATTAGCGGTGTGATGAACAGTCCCCAGCTGACATCCGGGAGCAGACGCCATCTGAACCTCCTGAACGGCGATCAGGGAGAACCATCAGAGACATCACTTCCCCCAGAAAAAAGCACTTTCCGCTAGCAAATAAAATCACAGGGGGTGCCTGGGCGCAATAACATTATGTTTGCTGGTCTTGTCCTGCAGAGGTTCACAAAGCGATTGTGATTGGCTGAAAAGGACACTACCCCTTTTTTTAAATTTTTTACAGTAGTGAATATAGCAGTTTAAACACAGTTATTAAAATGTTCTATTTAGATCAAAAGTTTGACAGAACAAAACTTGTGAAATAGGAACTATTTTATTAAAAAATCCGGGAAAAGTATTACTAGTGATTAAAGGGGCCGTTATCTGTACAGTGGCGCCATCGCGTGGCAAACCTTATATACTACATGCTACTCATTATGTATGTATTATCTTGTATGATTATCTTTATCAATAGAGCAACTTCCCACAATAACTGCAATACAGTAAATGAGGATACAACATTTTTAAAGCCATGTGGCGAGTATGAGAGCAGGAGGAGCCTGGTTTCTTACCTGCCTTGCTCGGCCAGCTGCGAACCCTCCTCCTTCAGCCTGCGGCTCTGGGCTCCACAGTCCTCCAGCAGAACCTCCCGTCGTTTCTTGCTAACGTGCAGCCAGTCCACATGCTCATCCCGGTTTGGACCTTCTTCTTCAGCCTCCTCCGTCTCCGTTACAAAATGTTGCACCATTGACTTGGAAACCCTCTCACCAGTCTTCCTTTTCCAACCAAATGAGGCCATTTTGTCCTGAAAAGGGAGAAAAGGATGTTATTCAAAGATCGAATTCACCTGAACATTCATTAAAAAAAATGCAAATGAATTACAATGTTGTATAACCTCGTTTAGGTCAGATGCAGCAGCGAAGAGAGTAAAAATCAGCTTTATGTTGACTTCACGATTAGCAACCGAACTTGTCTTGCGCGATACAAAACTAATAGCAGCTCATGTTTTTCCTCACACAAGCATTCATACTTGAATATTCAGTAACTGCATTTCGATTTGGTAAAACGTGCTCATAGATAAAGAAAGTGGAATACATTTTTAAAGCATTCTGCGTAGTTTTTTGACCGAAGGCCTGAATGTTTTGGTTCGCTGTTTCACCCGGAAGTTATTATGGTTCCCAACCCTTTAAAGGGACACGAGCCACATTTTAAAAGTCGGCAGACATGTTTGGCTCCTTTAAGCTGTGGCTGCAATTAAGACATATGCGTAAATGTGCATTTAGCAGTTTATTAGGCAGTTGTGTGTACAAATGATTTTCAACACTGTGCGTTCAGATTGACATACACTGGTCTTTTTTTCAGGTGGGGTCCCTTTCAATATCAAACTAAAAATAACATTACTCCTCTTAAATTTTACCAAACTTGATGGACCACATCTGCAGAAAGTCCCATCAGGATACGATACTCAAAAAACAAAGAAAGAAAATCTCAAACCCTGACCAAAATAATCCAAAAACAATGTTTTTTTAAGCTTTATAACCAGTGCTTACAAATGCTTTTTACTACAAATATTGTTTTACAATATATGACCACCATGATGGGTGCGCTTCAGTGTTTGTGTGTATTCAAGGTTAAAACTGAGAAAAGAATGTCTGCTTTATATTTAAGACTGAACCTGCCCGACAAAACAGCAAGAGAAGCACAGTCATAACGGTTGCCGCTGTCGTTCAATTGCATATCTGGTTTGTAAAAATTTAGTAAGGTAGAAACCGTTAAGAGCATAACAATTGAAATACAGAAAAAAATTAAAAAGTAATTTTTAAAAAATTAGATGATTGACAACAAACTAAAAATAAAGAAATGAGAAACCAGCGTCTACTTTTATTTTAGTTAAGGATACACCAACAAAAAATTTTTCCCGCAGTCAAACACTAATAATTTAATTTCACGCAGTAACTGTGAATTAAACTATAAGAATCATTTGTGGACTTCAAACTTTAAAATTGAAAAAAAAAAAAAAAAAGGGTGCCTATAATTCTGGTCAATCAAGAATTCAACCTTCTGTAATTCTAGAAAACCCTAGGAGTTATTAATTTACAAGGCAGCAAAAGAAGAGAAACCACATTTCATTTCAACATTTCGACTGTGGACACGAAAGCGACAGACATGCAACACACGTGCGCCTGAGGACACGTCCAAGACGCCAGCTTTTTCAATCAGAAACACAGTTTACTCTGGGGGACGTTTGGACAAATGAAATCTTTAAAAATACCCTAAAAATGGCAACTCTGTAGATATTCTTTAGCCAAACACATGACGCAGATAGTGAATTTTAAACATAATTTCCCATTTGAGACCCACTGCAGGGGAATTGGCATTTATAAACTGAAAATAGAACAAAGGCAGTTTACCATCCTATCATAACGCAACTCAAGAAAAAAAAAAAACCAACAAAACACAAAACATTTCATTTCAATATGCGACACTGAGAATATTCTAAATTTTGACTGTTCTGGCAAAACACTTCTTAAATGGTAAAAGCAGGCTGTGTATGTCTGAAAGACAATCAAGTATTGGAAAAAGCGTGTCTGAAACAAACAAAAAACTTGATTTAAAATCCAGACAGTAAAACAGAAAATACCATCCAGCAATAGATCTTAAAGCAATCATGAAAAAAAGTTACATTTCCAAAAGAATCAACATTGCGTCAACCTTACGCACTGATAAATATACTCATATCCTTTTATATATATGTATAGATATATATATATATATATAAAAAAGTGTATGGGACAGACACATTCAAAGTAATCTTTTTACAGTAAGGACACAACATGACAATTTAGCCTCAGGCAATCGGATTCATAAAAAAAGACTAAACATTGATCTGATGAAGCGTGTTTTTTTCTACCCTAGCATAAGAGAGGAAGCGTCATTGCACTTTTCCAGAGTCCAATGAATGTGGTGGGCAAAACAATCCCTTCTACCAGCCAGTGTAGCGCCCCACACACACACCTCTGCACCACTTCTCTAATCCCCACAGAAGGAAATACAAGAGCAGCAGGAAAAAAAAAAAAAGATACTTGTGCAAAAGTGCTTCCTGGATCCTATAAGACTCGAACACATTGAAGCAAGTATCAGCCTCTTACTGTACGCCACCCTTCTCTGCAGGGAAATAAAGCAGATCTATCCTTTGTACTGTAGGGCCGTGTTCACTGCAGATGGATACAGAGAACCTCAGTGGAATCACTTGTCTAGGTGGGAGGTGGACATTTGCCGTTAAGCCCTTCTTCTAAATGCTGTTCTGTCCTCGCTACCGAGTAGCTTCACATTCGTTTTCCCCATTAACCCCTTCAATTCCCTGCCAGCTCGGTAAACGTGTACGTCTCTTCCACTTGGGGCACACCAACCTGCATCAGTGCTATGGGACAATCACTTCATCCCCCAGCCAGGATGACTTCAGTCACAAATCCGTTGCATGCTTATTGCTATAAAGACGCTCGCAGAGGGAGTACAGAGGCTAGCGATTGTGTTGCAAGCTATCGTGCAAGTAACTTAATAAGGTTTGCGCACATCTCAAAGAACTCAATGGTGTGGCTTCCAGGTCGTGGCACTGATGTGTTGTCAACGCCTCCCGTCGAGTCAGTGGATGAAGCGAGCGATGACGCTAGGGAACCTTCTGCGGCCTTGGCCGAGTGCACCAGGTTGGACGTGACCGGGCCGTCCGTCGCGTCGGCGTCGGTCCTAACAGTGGTGCGGTAGTTGCTGACAGAGCCGGAGCGCAGAGGTGTAGCAGTTCCCGATTTTGTTTCCAACATGTCATCTGGAACCAAAACAGAAAATAAAACACTTTTATGACCCAAGTGCTAAAAGTAAAAGTTCTTGACACAGAGAATATTATTCAACAAGTTTGCAACTGCTTATACTCAGGAAGAAAAACATGAAGGCCGAATTTAAAAAAAAAAAAAAAAAGAAACAGTCCGATGACCTTTACCCAGCATGCTTGGACTGTTAATGACCTAAAACCACACTTATCTTGTTGTCTTTGAAGTACGGCTGTGCGCTCACAGCCAACCCTGTCAATCATTTCTCAAATCCGTTCTGAGAGACAGGACAGTCGGCCAGAATCCAGACAAACACTGATAAAACCCTCCAGAGAACACAGGTCTACTTTATCTTTAACAAACCTCAACTTCAGTTTAAGGCAGAGGCAACGTCTCACAGTGCTGTTGCAAATGACAAAAACACTTTTCACACATAC
Organism: Tetraodon nigroviridis; assembly: GCA_000180735.1. Lineage (NCBI taxonomy): Eukaryota > Metazoa > Chordata > Actinopteri > Tetraodontiformes > Tetraodontidae > Tetraodon > Tetraodon nigroviridis. The sequence continues at coordinate 70,409 of CAAE01014533.1, read as the reverse complement.
TGAAGCTAAAGTGAAAAAGCACCGTCGGATCTATCTTACCGTCTATGCTACGGAAGTCGAGGAGGTAGGTTCTACTGTCCACCTGGTAGAGCTGGAGGCTCATCTTGGTCTGCATGCCCGTGATGGGATTTTTCCTTCTGACACGTAGATAATATGGATTCACGACCTACGAGTGGGGAAAAACCACTGTAAAAGGCTTGCCTTCGCTGTCTGACGACACAAGCGTGGGGTTTAAAATGTAGGGCAGAGTATTCTCCCACTCCTCACCGCTCTCCCTTACCTTCCACTCATAATCCAACTGTTTCATGGCGCGACACACTTCCGACATGATATCGTTGGGCCTGCTCTGGCTGCGGATGCCCAGGTGCCACTTGGCCCTTCTGACGCCCTGGTGCTTCGACTTCTGCGGGTTCAGTTCCTCCAACTTGTGCCGAGGCCTGGGGAGCGTCTCTGCCACCAGGAAGGGGACGCGCTCCGGGTGGGGTTTGACGATGCCCGTGACCACTCCCGCTGAGGTCAGGTGCTGGTCGTCCAGGAAGGAGTCGGGGGGGCTGGATGCCAGGTAGAAGTCCTTGGCTTCGTTCATGATGCGGCGGTTGTCGATGATGAGGTGGTAGGCGACGGCCAGGGGGTCCTGGTGGTTGCGACTGTAGATGCAGGCCAGGACCTCCTCCTCCGCGCACTCGAACTTCTCGCACACTTCCTTCAGGGCCTCGTCGTCGATCATGTTGTTGCTGTAGGAGGGGTCTTCGGGGAACAGGTACTTGGGTAGGTCCTGTTTGAACCACTCGTCCTCTCTGCGGGACAGGTTTGGTTACTGGGGTTCGGGGGAACCAAGCAAAGTGCTGATCACCGCCTGACCTACCGGATCTCTCTGATGGTGGCTCTCTTCATGGGGTCCACCTGCAGCATGTGCTTAAGGAGGCTGATTACCGAAGGGTTCAGATACTGGGGAGTGAAAAATATCCCATCGCAGATCTTCTTAAAGAGAGTTGGCACGTGGTCGTCGTCAAATGGAAGCGTCCCACACAGTAGGGCATAAAGAATGACCCCGCTGCTCCAGATGTCCACCTCTGGACCAGCGTATAACCTGAGGACAAGCGTCAGGACATCCTGTACCCACAGCTTGAACACTAACAAACGCTTTGCACCAGGTAAAAACACTAATTACCTTCCTGAGATAACCTCAGGCGCAGCGTAGTTTGGAGAGCCGCAGCTTGTACGCAAGAACTCTCCATCGGACATCATGTTTGACAAACCTGCACAGGGTTTTACACCGTCAGAGTTTTCGAATGTCAAAGTTCACAGTTGGTTTTAGGTTGGAGCGTTTATTCTGATTATATTCTTGTGAACAGGAGAGCAATGTTGCAACACATTATGGTGATAATAACTTAAAAGAAGCATGAACAAAACCAGATCGCTCCAAGCTGTATGCCGTATAATTCTGTTTTGGACTCACGTACCAAAGTCTGCAATTTTGGCATTCATGTGTGCATCGAGCAGCACGTTCTCAGGCTTGAGGTCCCGGTGTACCACCATGTGTCTGTGGCAGTAGTCCACAGCCGAAATAATCTGCTGGAACAGCCGACGGCTCTCTTTCTCATCCAACTGGTAATGGAAAAAAAAAAAAACAAAACCCCATTAGATGAGTTAGCGCATCAAAGCAGACTATGTGCTGCAGAGAAATGGGTTACATCCAAGGGTGAGGATGACGACAAGCTAATAAAAGCACAGTAAAAACGCAGTTTGGGCTCATTTGTTATTATTAATATCAGAATTATCTGCTATAAGCAACTATTAGGATGGTCTGGAAACTGTAGGGTAATATTTTAACAAGATTACAGATTATGAGGATGTAGAAAAGTATAAAAATAATATATTACCTTTCCATTTTTGCAAATGTAATCAAAGAGCTCGCCTCCAGAGACATACTCCATCACCATGAAGATATCAGTAGGGGTGCTAATTACCTGATACCTTCACACACACACACACACACACACACAACACAAAAGCAGGTTTATGTTGGGTCAAACACAATTACAGCAACAACACTCTGCTTTAGTATAGGCAAATTTAAGCTCTTTATCTATTATTCTATTAAAAATGAGTGTATGCAGTACAACAAGAGGATTTAAAAAGAAAAAAAGAACATTTGTGGCATCCATTTCTGACTAGAACATGGTCTAGTTATGGATGCAAATATGTGGCTCGCCATTAGCAGTAAAATAGCAGAGCAACAAGAGCAACACCTTTATTAAGGTCCCATTTTGACACCGGTAATCCATAATGCACCACACCAGCAAAGAAAAATTCAAGGTTGAAACTGTCCTTTTTTTTCACCGACAGATAAACACAATCCAACCCAGCGAACTTGGCCTAACAATGCACACGCAATCCCTGTAATATTTAACACTCCGTGTTATTTACATTTGACTTTCAGTTAATAAACAGCTAGACACATTATCGTGCTGGTGTGGCTTCAGCTAGCATTTCCCCACAAATACACAGGCTTAGCCTGCAAGGAAACAGGTGGCTTTGGCACGTTGTTGGTGAGCTGTCTGTGATTTGTGACACAGAAGCTGCAGCTAACAGCAGTAAAACTCTCCTTCAAAACAGTAATAGATTTTTGGCAAAGGCCAAATTGCCCTGCATCAGCAGAGAATGGCACGGTCAGCACCCAACTGTGATCATAATTGTTTCCCTGTTGTTTCAAGTGCATTGTCTGGTCTGAAATGCCATATCATGGTAAAATGGCTGTTGCGTTACAGACCACGGGCCAATCGTGGTGGTGTAGCAATAGTGCTTTCCATTGGGCAACAGCTACAGTGAGAGAAAGGAAAAGGGAGGGCATCCCAGGGCTTGTTTACATTCTTCTGCAAGCTTGATATGAGATGGGTGTTTCAGGCAATTCGATACACTTTCCAGTCCATTTAAAGTCTCCTTAAAAGGGGCACGGAGCTTATACTGCAGACAGTAGACGTTCCCATACCAGGAAGGAGGGGATATTTTTACATCAGTGACTCTGAGATGCCTGGTGGAGTTTCTAGAGGCTGGTAAATGATTATCATCGCTGACTGTTGCACCTGCACAGAAGTGTCAGTGATGTACAACACTGGTAATGTGCCAAACTTACTGACATTTAGAATAAGCCTCTGTCAGACACATTTCCCCAGTAAATTAAATCTAAAATAGGCAGATGCTGTTTTGATGCAACTATTAACACAGACAAAGAAACAATTTGGAATTCACATTTTAGTAAAAACTAGATTTTTCCTAAAAAAAGGTTAAAATTAAGCCAATATGGACTGAAAAGAAAGGATAATAAACTGGAAAGACAGGAGGGGAGACGCAGTGTTTGACGGATTGTGTCCTAGATGGATGTATTCTAAAACCTACCATTAAGGCCTGAAAATAGCTCAGAGGGTGGCATTATAATGACTGCCGGGGATTATAAAGCAAGCAGGGTGTAATCTAGGACTCACAGTTTAATTATATGAGGATGCCGAAAAAGCTTGAGGTTCTGGATCTCTCTGCGGATCTTTCCCACCACATCTAAACTGCGGATCTTCTGCCTGTTCAGGATCTTCACCGCTACCTGGTGCTTAGTTAGCTCATGTTGGCCCACTGCAAGAAACAGAAAGAGCATGAATAATTGATTACAACGTAAACAGGCATGAAATGCATGCAACAGTGCGGATACAGAGGATACTAGAGGAAGATAACAGCTGTCATTGATTTATTTTTTGTGCAGGAAAGTTTTAAACGGAAGGAATGTTATAACAACAAAAGGTAACACAGCCCGGCCCCTAATTTTCTTTTTACTTCCACAACAGTACAGAGAGATGACTCACTAAGAATGATGTGACTGTAAACAAAGCTAGCGGTTGTTTGGAGGGCTTTTTTTCCTGTTTTTTTTTCCACCCCCCCACTTCATTTGAGTATGCCAGGGCTTAACTGGGTTTCCAGGAGATACTTGCAAAACACTGACCAACGACAAAACCCCCGATGATGAAAAAATGCAAAACAAAAAAACCTACATGTTTTCACGAGGACAACTTTTAACACCTATGCTTGTCAGAACATGCAAGGAAAAGGAGAGATGTTGACATATTCGACCAGCATAGCGTATCATTAATAAGTAGGGCAGAGTTGAGACAAAACGTAGATCATCTGCATACATTCTGTAATGCATTTACTAAAATGCAATTAAAGGACGTGCACTGCAATATAAAGAACAATAAAAAGCGTTCTAATTGGCTCTTGGACAAAAGGCTTTACTTCCCGGTGTCTGTCTTGCCAAGCGACTTGTGGCTCTTTAGTTAGCTCTCATCGCAACCGACAGGAACTCTGTGATAAAATCCATGGGCACGCCGTAAAAACATATCATTGAAGTCCGTGTATATCCGCAAAGCGTCACGGTTTCCGAAATCTATTTACACCGACTAATAAGACAAGTTGTACATTTTCGGCGTCGCGACAAGTTAGCTTTAACAGCAGGCTACATTAGCAACTAAGCTAAAACCTTCACTGCTACTCCATCTTTCAGATGGGAGGGTACTCTAGTGACAAGACACACGGACATACCTTTAACCTTTCCGAATGTTCCAACTCCAAGTGTGTCCCCAAGAATGTAATGCCCAATTTTCACTCTTCCTTCATGTTTGTTTTTATCCGTCGCCATCTTCCCGCAGTGGCCTTGCTGCAGAGTTTGCTAGCTGCGGGCGGAGATGCACTCAACTCCGCTGTGGCGTCTCCGCTCGTGCGGCTCTGTTCCGTACCGTGTGCGTCTGCGCGCGTACGCGATTTGTCAAAGGCCTTGACGACGTCATTTGGTGCGTTCAGGTGCGTCCAGTAGATCAGAGACTTCCAAAACGCATTCTCCCTGTTCATTTTAATCCGGTTTGTCTTATTTTATTTATTTATTTTTTGACCTAACAAAATGGACAAGGTTATTTATTTTAATATTTATGTATTCTGAATAATAATGTCCTAATTAGGATGCATAGGGATACATCCCGATGGATGAGCGGGTTTTCAGCACTGAACGTTTCCACACTGGAAATTTTAAAGAATTTAAATTAAACAAATTATTAACTATCAGAATTATACAACATTTAATGAAATTTAGGAGAAATTACATTTACATTGTATGTAAGGTCTGTTTTCCCGTCGTAACTACAGGCAGCCGCTAGGTGTCGCCCTCAAGCGGAACCACGGCTCCTGAGGAAAAACTGCCTCAATAGCGACACATTACTAAGTTTAAAAGTTTTATTTCAAATTGAGACCATCTTTTGTTTTCAGCACTATCCTTGCCATTTTTAATAGTCTCTTGGCAGTTTATTTAACACAAAACTCTGATCACTTTCATTATCACTGTGCTTATAATAAACCCTTATTAGGAAATGTTTAATACATTGAAAAGAGAAACAACTTAAATCAATTTTATTGCTTAATAGCAAATATGTACACAGCTGCACAAACATTAAGTAACACAGAAGTGAATGAGATAGATGATAAAAAGGGAAATATACAGAAAAGTTTAAATCTTCCTAAATGAGGTGGAGCAATAGCAGAGTCTTTGCAATAAATCAAATTACTGCATCTAGGACTAAATCTCCCTGTTAGTGCTGTACACCATCTCCTGTTGAAATATAAAAACAGGTTCATTATGAAAAAAGCAAGTAATAGTCATTGTTGACTGATTAAAGGATGTTTTCATTACTGCATGAAACGATGCGACAGTTTTGACAGGCCAGTGTACAAAGAAGCTTTAATTCCTTTGGTGTCTGCAATGTGCATCCCATCAGGAAAAGATGTCACACACTCAACAGGTTGACATGGGTTACAAATACTGGGGGGGGGGGATGGGGGACTTAAATTCACATTAAAACTCAAGATTTAGAAAGTATAAATGGAAGTGACTTACGGAGGCACAAAATACAGAATTGACCGGACAACAAAGCCAGTTCAGAGGGAGGGGTGGGTGGCGGAACAAAAAATACATGTGGAGCAAATCAGTGACACAGGAAATTCACCTTGCCTCAAATACAAGTTTTAAGGAATGACAAGCATGGACTACAATGTAAAAATCTGCACACTCACAATCCACAACAATGATTCAACGTTATTCAAAACATATTCCCAATGAACAGAAAACCCGTTTTCTGTGACTGTCGAGCGAAGTGTGTTCTTTCTCCTCCGCATTCTAATCTGCACGTTGAGGCACTTGGAAAGAATATGATTGTACTGAGTGACGTTGTTTCCGTACGTGTGTCATACTTGCGTGCGTGCAAATCACACTCCTTCCAGAACTAACCTTACAGATTTAAAATGCCGCTCGCGCCGACGTGTAGGCATGGCCAACATTATCTCAGTCTCCTCTCTCAGCTACTGAGGGAATATTGACATACAGACGTCTACAAAAACAGCTTTTAATGATGACTCCAAGGCCACAACAACCAAATAACTGATTCCAGATCAGTAATTCGGCCTCGTGGGCCGATAACTGTGACCCGGAAGAACTAGGCTGGGCCTGTAATCTCTGGCACCTGATCTAAAATTGGAAGCTGACTAAGATTAGCCACAGGATTTCATCCAGGACCGCTGCGGACAGTGCAAAAATGTGTCAGGAAAACAGCCTTGTGCTTCTCCAAAATCAACTTTCCAAACAATAAAACCACTGCCCAAGAAAACGAAACAAACCAGGAGGAAAAAATCTATCAAAGGGGGAAATGGTATAACCCTGAAACAAACGCTAAATAATTTAAAAAATTGTGAAAAGATTTTTTAAAAATCTTCAGGAAGTCCCGATAATGCGGGAGAGGATCAGGTAATTAAATTTTGATCTTCTGGAGGGACTCGGACCCTCAATCATTAAGGTTCAAATGCCAAGATCAAAGCAAACAGGCTTTACAACCTGTGTTACGTAACCTTTCTACTGCCTACAGAATGTACAATATGTAGGGAAACGACCTGCTTGGCCAAAGTCTGTGTCTCAGTATCAATGCTACACGTTAGAATGGGGGAAAAAAAGAGTGATAATATTCACAGTCAAATAATACAAAGTGAGATCTGGGCTCTCCCAAGAAAGAGATCTTTTCATAAAATAACATCCTTATTCACTGGTCCCACACTAATACAACACTCCATGTTAGAAAAAAAAGAAAGACAAATTCCACACAATCACAAATGGTCCCTCTGTTCTGGTAGTGGTCCTCAGGCTGACATTTAAGGCAGGCTATGAATGTCCCTCTTTGGAGGAGGTCCTTCTGGTTTGCAGGGACTTCCGTTGGCTTTGTCCTCAAAAATTAAGACGCTGTGGAGACAAAAAAAAAAAGATAAAGACATGTAAAGACAAAAACTTGAGGATTTGCGAGGCTAGAGCTAATATTGACATGTGGAGACGGGTTACATAAGCAGGTTACGTAAGCCGTCACTCTCACACTGCAGATCAGTGTGATTGCTGTAATCAGCAGCCAGTCAAAACAGGCTTTGTCGATTTCCTAATAAAAGGCTGTCAGGAAATTTAAAAGCACAAGTCAGGCTTTTTCTAACAGGATGATTTATAAACACGAAAACTTCCCACTCAGAAAAGCAGCGAATCATCACAAATGAGAAAATCCAAACAGCCAGATGAAATGAACGGAATGCCCAAAAACAAACGTTTGGCAATTACACAGTTTATAACTACACAAGTACCGACAAGTTTTAAAGAAATAGGAAGAAAAATGATTTGAGAATCTATCAAGGAAAGCCAGGGCGTGTGGCGGAGGTGAGACAGATTTAGATGAACGCCGGAACCAGGACGAGGGCTGGGAAACCACCGAGGGGCGTGGGGAGCAATGCTTCGCGCTGTACGCCGGCAGGAGCCGCTCACACCGAGGGCTTGTCAATTCCCTTATTTGGAAAACTGCAAAGCTCCGCTAAGCTCATAAGGAGCACAGATCCCGATGAAGAAACCGACACTCTGCAGCTCAAACTGTGGCTGGCACATGTCTGTCTGACGGCCACGGACATTCCTTCCTGCTCCTTCATGAGAAGATCAGGGATAAACTCCAAAAAAGGGCCTGCCGGTTACTCTTTAAAGCAGTTCTGAGGGGTTTCAATCCACTGAAAATGTTGGTTAAAAACACTAAAACAACATCCGTCGTTGTTTGGTGCCTGAACAATGACGTTACTCATGACCTTAATAGTTTCCTCTAATTGAAACTGAGAACTTCTGCTGATTGACGCCCTGATAAATGTCTGAATAAGACTTTGCTACGCCTGAAAAACACACCACACACAAAAGAAAGTTATTTAAAACGGTCTGGTAAATGTGGAGCAACGTACCAGCTGGTGTCAAGAAGGCCCTAAATAATAACACCTGCTATAAAACATTACATTCACTTCTCTTTTTTCCCCCTTTTTTTGCTTAAGCCAGCGCGTCTGCAGTTAATCAGCTTCTTGTCAGTTAGCTAAGCACATGATCCCAGATCAGGATAAAGATGGGCTGACCATGGACGGGCTGCAGAGATGGATTTTGTTGCTATGGAGATTAACAACTGACGCGGCGTGTGGGTAACGGCGTTTGCCGCTCGTCATCACCTGACCGCCTGTTGATCCCCGGCTGACACAGCAAATGACCCCTCCCCCCCGCCCCCACACACACACTCTTAGTCATGCCTGCTCAGTCTATAGACACGAGTGAGCAGGCGTGTGCGGACTCACAGTTTGAGCACGGCCGAGCGCTTCCCCAGCATCATCTTGACAAAGTCCCTGTAGTTGATGGCGTTGCTGTTGCCGCCCGTCACCTCAACGATCATTTTTTTCAACTCCAGGTGGGTCTTGGGCACCCCGAGTTTCTCCATCATTCGCTTCAGACCCATCAGATCTGAAAGAAGAGAGGGAACGTGACGCATTTCTACCTTTCACATGTAGGAACTAATGAGAACATTAGCAAAGCAACGACTCCTATATTAAGAACATGGTGGTAACTGTAACCTTGGGAATGTAGAATGCATTTCTACCAGTTTTAAACTGAATCAAGTAGCATGTTTGGATAGTTTCTATTATCCAGCCTGATCATAATGTAACAGTCGTCACTGGAGCCATTTATGCCTCGTCTGCACCCAGGCCCGACCATGCCTGGAAGTATGATTTCCCCCCGCCGGCTGTCTCGGTGACAGGTGCTTTCTGCATTCTGCGAGTCAGCCGCGGTTACTCACCAATCTCTCCTTGGTCGTTCAGGTCAAACTCTGCGTACTTATCTGCAAAACAAGCGCACACAGGGTTCAGTAGGGGCCAGCGGTCGTCCTCCTCCTCGGCTCGCGTGAAGCTGTCAGCACCGAAACCAGCGCCTCAGCGGCGTCTTTGACTCAGCCGACAGCTGACAGGACGAAGGGAAAGGCAGAAACAGCTGATGCTGGCAGACGAGGGTGAGCCGGGGAGGATGGACTAGACCTCTGCTGGGTTCTGTGTCTGTTTCTGCCCAAGTTCCCGTTGCAGCAGTGATTGAAAAGAGCAGGCGCAGCCTGGAACCCCGCCGGCCGGTTACACCTTAATGGCAAAACCTATCTATCGACGCGCTATCGTCGCAAGGCTGCTGTAAAAAAGCAGGACGACGTGGAGGCTTTGGAGACAAGTTTAGGCTGGTTGTTTCTGTGCCACACAGGCAGCTTTGTGTGCGAGAAGAAGAAAGAGGGTTGCAAACCCAAAAGGGGAACGGGAGAGGACAATATAGAGCCTGTTTAAACCCTCAGAGTGGGCCTCCAGTCTCACACACACACACACACACACACACACAGGAAGGCAGACGCACACACACAGCTGTTCTTGAGTGGACCACTTGTCGTAGAGCAGCCTGTGGATCATCTGCAGCCGTGAAAAAAAAAAGTGCTTAGCAAAACCGGAGTCTCCAGCGAATCCTTGTGACCTACATTCCTGCAGCATCACCCCGAGGATGTTTGGGATCAACCAGGAGTCGCATTTTCACTCCCTCCTAGATGCAACATTCATCCGCCCCTGGCTGGAATCTTGCCCTCACGCTTCTAGAAGAACACTGCTTTTAAAAGAGTTCACCTACACGTAGGATTTAGGCATCGATTCAAAAGACAACTGTGGGGTTAGACTAACATGCTGTGGGTCGCAACCAAATCAAAGTCCTGGAAGAGCAGCAAAGATGCAGCGGAAGAGAGCAGTAAAGGAGGGGAAAAAAAGGCCAATGAGACCAGGAATTAAAGAACAACAAAAAAGAAGAACATCAACCCTCCCAGGACCAGGGTGGAGGGTCTCCTTTCTGTTTATACACTGCTGCTCCATTTCCTCCACCCGGCAGGGGCTGTAAGTAGGACAGACGGTGGGTTCTCATCCGCAGGCGCAGGCCCTGCTCCCTTACAGAAGATCCCATCATTGAGTCGGAAAAAACAGGAAAAAGATGCTGACACATTCACCTTGTTACCGTGGATCACAGCCGTGGTCGGTCATGGATCGAGCTCATTTTTTAATCTAATTATCTCCCCTCTCCACCCAAAATTCCCAATCTTCTAGAAACAACAGAGAGAGAAGTGCCCCTCCGCATTCCTCCAGGGTCCGCTGCGTACGCGGCCTTGGAAGCCACTCCGGAATTGTAGCAATCTGTCTTTCCCACAGAAAAGCAAAACACTGAGGTCGTGCATCTGCGCCTGGGGGCTGCCAGCAAACAAGCCGAAACTAAATCAACGGGGAGCGACGGCCGGTCCAACGAGACACACCCTTGGAGCGTCCCGACGCCCGGAGAGAAAACAGAGCTGCTTACTTTTGAGACTTTCCAGCTTCTCAGCCAGGTCCTCCTCATCTCTGTATTTCTGGTCCTCCAGGTATTCCTGAGGAGAAGACAAAGAAAGCAGACTTACGGGTTGGAAATAAAACCAGTAAACTCCAGTCAGGACTTCCTGTGAGCCATCAAAGAGGAAAGTGGCCCCAACGGTGATTACACGAGGCCCATATTTCTTTCAAAAACTCTTCATGGAACGTCACCACTTATTAGCGATCTAATTAAGTAGAACGCTCGACGAGGGCGTTGGGGAGCAGAGCCTCCCGGTGAAATTCTAATGATGCAATCTGCCACGTGGGAGCGGACCCCGACCTACATGAGGGAGCGAGTGTGTGTTCCGTGTCCGTCAAGCTCCTGACTGAGGATGAGGAGGGAGTTTGGGGCTGGTGTGTGACTCAGCTGTGCTGAATCCCAGCTGCTGCTCTGGCAGGTACACAGTTCCAACATGGCATCTTCTCCAGCTGGACACAGCTCCCCAAGCATGCTGTTTCCATTATTTGCGTTTGGCGCGTCGCACTGACTCAACGCCCACAATGACCGCTTAAAGCAAGAATTCGGGTGATGGCTAGTCTCAATTAGTCATGTTTACGGGTTGCTGAGTTCATCCAGCTAACTGCCCCAAAACCAGCATCTGACTCCCTTTGAAAATTAAAATAATAAAGTACTTACAATATTACAATGAATCATGACAACTGTACTATGCAGGCTGCAGTGATTATGTTGTAAAACCATTAAATATCATCTTCTTACATAACCCTCCCAAAAACAATAGATTAATCCTGGGGGGATGGCTCGAGTGCAGTTCTGAAATGTTTCATATTCACTCCTAAACAATACTGTTCGTTCTAGAACAGCTTGTGCCTTTGGCGTCATTTATCTTCCTGTTTCTGATGAAGAAGGAATCTGCGTGAACCCGGCCTTTGCAGCCGTGGACAGAACCGTGCCAGGGCCCCCGGCTGCCCTCTCTCCGTGACCTGGATTTCCACCCGGGAGCTGATGACAGGCGGCCGGCCGAGGGAAAGAGGAGAAACGGCGATTATGCAGACCTCTAGTTAATCTCTGGCCACTCTAAAGGAGTCATCCCATCAAGCCAGGAGGCCATCGGGGTGAGACAAAGACCCTCATTCAGGCACCTGCTTCCCGTCCACACGGGGCTGGGGGAGGACCAGCAGGGCGAGCTGATAACGCGTGGAGACCCAAAACACCCATGCATTTACATATAAGTGACCCAGGGAAACACCCAGCAGAGAAAAGCCCAGCAGGCATTCATTCAACAAGTGCCAAAAGGCTGCAGGGGGATCGATGGGAGGGATCGACAGCGCCGCTGTGGCGCGTTTGTCCGGTATTCCAGAGATTCCTCTATCTGCTGCACGAACACAGTTGCAGTTGTTATCTGTCTCTTTTCTTATCATCTGTTCACAACAAGGCCGACGTTGAGTCAGGTGTGCGGGCTCGTTACGCTCGGATCCCGGAGGGCCCGTTAGGGAGGCCGAGGAGGGAGGAGCGCGTTCCTACCTGGTTGATCTCCTCCAGCTTCTGCCTTTGCTGCTCCTTCAGGAGCCCGAACGCTTTTCCTCCTGCAAAAAGAACACAGATGTGGATTCAACGGGCCGGCTGGAGAGAGAGGCGGTGGGGTGAGCGCTAGCCGGCCCCGCTGATGCTCCATTGTGAGGCTTCAAAGATGCAGCGAGAAGCGCAAAGACCGCGGCGAGATCCGCGGCGAGATCCGCGGCGAGATCCGCGGCGAGACCCGCGGCGGATGCGCTGGTTTTAAAGGCACGCTCGTTCTTCTACCTTGGAGGTTTTTACTCGAAGGCATCCCGGGGGTTTGTTAGCGCGATGGGTGGATCCGGAGGAGGTGGAGAGGCTCGCTGAGTGGCCCCGGCGGAGACTGAGCCGCGCGCGCGCGCTCCGAGGCGCCTGCCTCGCTCCGGCGGACGTAAGAGGAAACACGCATCCGCACTCGGCTGTCAAAATAAAACGAGGGGTCCTAACGTTCAGAGTCGTTTACGACCTTTTTTATTTGTTTTATTAATTTTTTTCCTAAAAACAAACGACGGGGGGCCACGTTACAAATATGTTTCTAAAAACATATTTTAGTAGACCGAAATTTACATGTTCATTTATTTCTAATGAATCCACAAGAAATAACTTCGGGACTTTGTAAAAACGTATTTTGTTCCCAACACCCATCGATGCTGTCTAACTCTTTTGAGAATGATTCGAATATATTTATGCGGACAGATTTTGATCTCCTTGACAACGGCGACGCTGCTGGAAAGCGTTGTTTGCGTCCGCCACCGAGCGGTCAAAAGAGGAACTGCACACCATAAAACTACTATTGCGATTCCCCCTAAATTATATATATATATATATATATATATATTGAGGACACCATGAGAACGTTAAAGGGGGAAGTGTGGGCGTGAATTGTCGGAAACAAGGCGAGGTGGCCCGAGTTGGAAGACCGACTTCAATAAAGCACCAAACTCAGTTTTGCTCCCGCTGCCTTTGTAAAAACACACACTTGCGTGCGTGTTTCACCGGTGTGTTTCACCATGCCCGCGCCCTATGAACCGGGACCACTATAGGTCCCAGGTATAGTTGGGAACAAAATCTGTATTAGCAAGTAATTGCATGAGCTTTAAATGCTTATTTTACAGCTCAGTAATTATTTCGATTTGAATTTATTTGTCCAAAAGTTGCTAAAAACATCGTGTTACTCAGTCTTTACAGAATGCTCACCGGCTAAATACACGTACCTAAATGCTGGTTTAAAAGGAGAAGATGAAAATATTATTATTATTTTATTTAAAAATATCACTCATAACGCTGCTATTTTTCCTTTTGGCCACTAGATGGAGGTGAAACTTCTTTTTTTGACTGGTACCCTAAGAGAAGACAGCGTCTGTCCTTATTTAAAATTAAAAAAGAAAAACAAATAAAAAGGAAAACGCGGTTGCGACGGGACGCAGGAGGTTTTAGGGTCAAAGTGCAAACGCTTCAGCAGATGCAAACCCACCATGAATATTTTAGTGGGCTGCTCGTCGCCTGAGTGACCCTGCTGGGTGCATGGACACAAGCCACCGGCCAGGTGAGTGGTGGCGTCATGGAAAAGTTGCTAAATTAAAGGTAAAACTTAACAAATGTGCATTGATGTTAATGGAGAAGAATTCATAATGTGAATACTAGATGGGAAGTAGTTGTTAGCTATACCCTAGATATGCCATTGTATATTATGTTACGTTATATTAAACAGTTTATTATAAACCACAGCATCTGACATCCACTTTTACAGCACAACAGCACGCACCTACTAATGACAAGTTGATATGGGGATGCAACGAGGTCAGTCACTGCAGCACACTTTTGCAGAATTAACGGTATGCACTGGCCGGTGTTGCATTTCCTCTGTGTAAGCATTGTAAGGTAAGCTGTTGAGGGCAGGACCTCGACCAGGGAGGAAAAGAGATGCAGAGAGAACGACGGGTACAGGTTTTTTGTATTTCTTGGCCTATTTGAAGTTAAAACTGGAGCTACAGGAAGGCGACTCCACCATGGCTCAAGGCAGGCACATTGTAAGAAGTACATCAGGTGATTGAATACTTAATTGCTGTTTATTATTATTATGTCTATATTTTTCTTATTGCAGTTACCAAAATGTATTCATATGCTGAAATATTTATTATATTAAGAGCTTTCAACAACATCTACTCAATTTCACCAGAATTTTAGGGACAATTTTTATGTTGTACAGTTGTTGCTATTTAGTGATTTCTTTTTTATTGTTTTAGATTGATTCGAATGGTAAGAATAAGATTTGTCTTGTTTTTGTGTGCGAACTGGCAGAAATAGCTGTCTGCGGATGCGACGACCTGCCAAGAGCATACGGTTTAGCCCCTGAGGGTGAGTCGCAGAGTAATTACAGAGTAGGTTGATTCTTTGCAGAGAGACATGCCTTTCAGACGGAACCAATCCAGAAAGTGTGTCTATACAGTTGCCCAAATCCTCCTCCGTCCCTCCTCCTAGAGGGGGACAGACGGGGAGTATATACACTCGGAAAACACAGTGACATGATATAAGGAAGGTTGTGGGCTCGAGTGGAGGGTGCTTCTGACCAGGGTGACTACTTAAGGTAAGGAAAAGGTAAAGTCAGAGAGAACAGTTAGGAGAAGATTTAACCTTTCATGGTTTGTTACACAACGTAGCGTCACATTTGTTTAGGGTTCCATATTTAAAATTTGCAAGATTGATACTATCTAATCCTTCAACTTTGCTCTAACAGGTCAAAACGCAGAAGAGTTGAGTTCTTTTCGTTGCCGGAGACTTAACTGCATTTACCGGTTGGACGTCTCAGCACAGCGCCACAATTAAGCGTCTAAGTGTTCGGAGGTGGCCCAGAGCGGCCGTCAGTAATGTGGAAAAGACGCGTGGAGGTGCCTCACATACCCAGCGGCCATCTGCAGAATCCCTGTCATCGTCCGATCCCAGACTGTTGGGTATGCCGTCTACAGTGACCTCAGGCCGACCCCCGCGTCCTCCGCAACTTAGCTCCTCGTTGGACAGCAGAGTCTGTAGGAAAGAAGGTCCGGCAGAGCCAGCGGTCTCCAAAGAGGCGAAGCCTCAGCCTACGGCCAGATCCATGTCCCACAAGACCATCCCGGAGACCCCCAAACAGACGGATCTAGAGGTGCCGAACCAAGCCGCACCTCAGCCCCGGCCCCGTCAGCGGCTGGCCAGCTTTGGAGGGGTAAGCTCCCCCGGTTCTGCTTCTCCCTTCACCGGCCTGGGTGCCTATAATCAAGACAGCAAGAGATGTTCCGACGCAGGTACTGAGAAACATGCCGGACTTAGCTCTTCTCTGGGCAGCAGAGGCAGCACAGGATGCCTGAGGCTGAGCCCAGAGAGCTCCGGCAGAACCACCCCAGTTCCAAACCTGGGACCTACGCAGCTGCAACATGTCCGCGACCAGATGGTGGTTGCCCTGCAGAAGCTGAAGGAGCTGGAGGAGCAGGTGAAAATCATCCCAGTCCTGCAGGTAAAGATCTCAGTCCTTCAGGAGGAAAAGAGGCTACTGGCATGTCAACTCAAGACCCAGAGTGACAGCGAGGAGTTCAACGGAGGACTCAGAGACGCCCCTCAAAGCCCTCCGAGTGAAAAAGGTGACCGCGTCGAGGTGCCCCCACGCAAGCCTTCAAAAGAAAACACCTTTGTGTACACAGATAAAGCGGAGGTGAGGTCTGTTGCGACGGAAGTGTCTGAGATCCATCTTGGGATTTACACCGAGCGGGAAGCTGAGATCGACGCCCAGCAGCTGATAATTGGTGCCTTGAAGGACAGAATTTCCCACCTAGAGGCAGAGTTGAAAGAATCCGCCCTGCAGGCAGAGATGAGTCGTCTGAAGTCGGAGCTGAAGGCTGCAGGTGTGAGGACCAGAGCGGATAAAAGTTCCCACGCCAGGCCGTCCACCGCTGGCGCAAGCAGCGAGGCGAGGCCCACAACCGCCAGCCAGGGCGTGGGCAGTCCCACGGAGCTCTGCCATGCCAGCGCAGCGGTGCAAATAGACGTGAAGACTGTGGGAATATGTTGCAGGCCTGAGCTCCAGGATGTTTGCGCAGGGCCAGATGTTCCAATGAGCCGCTGGGAGGTCAGGGAGCGGGTGGAGGTGATGGAAAAAAACGTGGGGAATGATATTTTAATGATTACACGAGCCGTGGGGATAGAAACAAAATCACGGGACGCAGAAACCAACACAGAAATACCAGTAGAGGATCTGGCACCAAGGAAAGAAAAAAAGTACAGCTCAGTGGCTTGTGGGGACTGTT
The DNA here is from genome assembly GCA_000180735.1 of Tetraodon nigroviridis. Taxonomy (NCBI): domain Eukaryota; kingdom Metazoa; phylum Chordata; class Actinopteri; order Tetraodontiformes; family Tetraodontidae; genus Tetraodon; species Tetraodon nigroviridis. The sequence goes on along the minus strand of CAAE01014533.1, from coordinate 53,789 downwards.
CTGTTCACCTGGCTGTTCCTGAGGGGAAGTCTCAGACAGTTTCTACCTCTACCAACACGGCTCATGCCCTCATCAGAGACGCCAGCATGAACACCGTCCTTCACACCAGAAACAGGCACTCCAACACCTCCCAAGCCATGACCAGGACAGTGTCAGTCGGCAACCTGGCTCAGGATATGAAACGTACCCCCGAGTCCTGCAGAGGGTGTGCAAGCGCTTTAAAACAAATACAAGCTCAGGCCTCAAAGGTAACCAGAGACATCGGAGTTGGATTCATAAACATTAACGACAGTTTCCTGGTCGGACTTAAAACCCGGAACATGGCCTCCGGACCATCCCATCTGGCTGACCCCATCCGGATGAGGAGCGTCGGGGTAGGTGAGGGGAGGATACGCGATGTGGGGCTTTCCTCCAGTCATCCCGCAGACAAGCTGCAGCCCCGGTGGGACCCTGAACTGAACCACTACATAGGAAAGATGCACAAACTCCTGGGACAGGAGGACTGTGTTCAGGAAAAAGTAGAGCGGGGCCCTCACAGAGAAGGGATGGTGCCGCAAACCAAGATTCCCAAGGACAACACTTCTACACAAAACCACCCTGTAGCCGTCCAACCACCAGGTAACAAACCAGTGCAACAGTTTTCAAACTAACTCAAACAAACACATTTTCATTTGATTGCAGCACTATAATCGACGTGTATATTGCTTTATATGTTTACTATTTTCTAGTCCAAAAGTGCCACTCGCCACCTCAGTGCTCGCCGGACTCTTCTGACTGTGACATAAACCTAGAAACGTTGGCCGCCAGAGATTCGGAGGTGAAAAGAATGATTCAGAAGTTAGAACAACAGACATCCTCGGTCCTGCAAGGTGAATATGTCGCGTGTACGTGCGCCTTTGCAGTGTGTTCGCCTTCGTTTGACATGCACACGACTTGGATGTGCTAAAACTGTCTCTGTGAGAATAGAGTGCCGCACCGCTCCCAGCTCCTAGTTTTAAACCTCACTGAGCTTAGGAAGTGGCTGCCTCCGGCTTGGCAAGTTCAGCAGTCTGAGGGATTCCATCTGCAATGCTTGGAATGAAGTCTGGTTTGAAAAAGTATCCAGTTTGTGGCTGAGATTCTAAAGGAGGAGCTCCCTTTAAAAAAAAAAAAAAAAAGACTTAGGTTTAAATGTCGCCTTTCTGTAAAGGTTCTTGGAAATAAAAGCATCAGAATAAAATGTGGTGTCGTGCTCCAACTCGGTTTGCAGACAAACCGGCTAAATCCAGCTTGCTGCCGTCTGGAATGAAGAAACAAAAAGGGGACCAAGGCTGCAGCAGCACCAGGAAGAACATGAAGCTTTTGAGGATGAGCACAGGGTGAACGTCTGGACTGATTCGCTGCCTCCAACTGGACGGACTGAGCGTCCCTAAAGGTTAAAAGTGTTTCCGTTTTGGTCTTTAGATTGAACCCACCGTACAAGCCGTACGCCGTTGAGAAGGCCAGTTCTGAGGAAGAGGAGAAGAGAGGCAACCAAAGACTAAAGGAAACCTCTCAAAACGGAGCGCAGACGAGAAAGGTCAAAGGTGGATCTGCCAAGACGTCCAAAGTGTGCACGAGATCACAAACGCAGCCAAAGTAACGTATCACAGCTGTCCTCGTGTTTTCATTCTGAAAGTGCCAACTTTCTCTCTGTAACCTGCAACATCTTGTTCCATTTTAGGTGCAAGTTAAGTGAAAAGATGTTTTCGGCTTGTCAGGCTTTAAAGGTGCACCTCAGTGACAGCAGAGCTTTATCCAGCAGGGAGCTGGTAAGTTTCCAGACGGGTGTGGAAAGATGCGGCGCCACTGTTGGCCCTGAACACGGCGTTTTAAAAAGACCCTTCAATATAACTGGACACAAATGTAGCTGCCACAGCTCTTCCAAACTGGGCTCTTTTATTGTTTTTAAAGCTAAAGAGAAATACATTTGTAATTAGATGACGTACTCTGAAGAAAATAATGACAATGAGACAAACACAGTAGGGAAGTTAAAGCCAATTTAAGCCTTTTTTTGGATTAGAATAAGATGGTTTCCACAACCATTTCCTGTGTGATGTTCCTTGTCTGCGCCCTTTTTACCGGAGTCCGTGTAATTACATGAATTACAAGAGTGTAAATTGCTCTAAAAAGCGGGGCAGTGGCTAGCACCTAGGGAAATTTGGGGTTCAGTACAGCCTTTTGGTTTTATTTTGTGAACTGTGGTGTCTTTTGCAGCTTGACTGTCTCCAAACAGTCCAGCAGGAGTGGTTCTCCGTGTCCAGTCAGAAATCAGCTGTTCCAGACACAGTCGACACCTATTTGTCTGCATTTCGGAGCGTTTCACCTTCGGTTTTGCAACATATCGCTAATATGGCTGACGGCAACGGCAACACAGCTCTGCACTACAGCGTCTCCCACTCCAACTTTGGCATCGTCCAGAAATTGCTGGAAGCAGGTACAGCGGAGCTTTCAACACGAACATGAAGCCCGATGCTGTTTCTAATTCAAGACCGAGTTATTCTTTGAGAATTATTGTCTTTCCCCTTCACAACCCTTTTTTTAAATGGCTGTTTTGTGGTTCATCCAGATGTGTGTAACATGAATCACCAGAACAAAGCTGGCTACACGCCCATTATGCTGGCTGCTCTTGCGGCTGTGGAAAGTCCAGATGACATGAAAGTTGTGGAGCAGCTTTTCAGAAAAGGGGACGTCAACGCCAAAGCCAGTCAGGCCTGTCTGCTCGTTTGTCATCTTCTGATTCCGTTGTTGATCCCTCTACCATCCACAAAAACTTCCAAAGTCTGATTCCAAAGATCTGAAATGTTGAAGTGCGTTCTCCTCCGTCCAGGCGGGTCAGACGGCTCTGATGCTGGCCGTGAGCCATGGTCGGGTGGGCATGGTTCGGGCCCTCCTGGAACTGGGGGCAGACGTAAACCTCCAGGATGACGAGGGCTCCACTGCGCTGATGTGCGCCGGCGAACACGGCCACGCAGACATGGTCAGACTCCTGCTGGCACAAGCGCACTGTGACGCCACCCTGACTGACAGTGTGCGTGAGTCTGGTGACAGTGAGGCACAGACTTTATCTACACTTTCTTCATTTCTTATATCATGGATCAAGTTTTGTGTAATTACTTTGGGTTGTTGACGGTGGATCTGTGTGTGCGTGTGTGCAGGATGGGAGCACCGCCCTGTCCATCGCTTTGGAGGCGGGACACAATGACACTCGCGGTGCTCCTCTACGCGCACACAAACTACTCCAGAGGACCTACCGCAGTTTCTGGGACACGCGTGTCTTATTAATCTATTCATGCTAATGAAGCTGGTCATTCAAACCAGTTCAAAATGTAACACTTTTTTTGTTCTTTTAGACAATTGTCACTAATGATCTCTAGTCCCCAATATGCTGTCAGGCCTTTTTAATAAATAATCCTGTGTCGGTTATGGCTACAAATATTTTATGACTATGATGTAAAAATTGCTGGAACATCAATCTTAGCGATGATTTAAACATCTAACATGTATAACTTAATAAATACAGGTTTCAAATAGGTTTGTTGAAAAAAATTGTTTCATTATATTGTATATTCCACTCTCCTAATTATCAGCAGTTAATAAAAAGTTGACTTTACAAGTGTTATCAGTTGTTCTTCAATTACGTATAGGTTTTTTACATAATGTGGAAGCCAAATGGACACCGTGACGACAGGACATAAGGTCCTCTCGTGGTGCAAAGCATCACATTACCTTCTTCTGGCTGTGGGGTCAGCAAGGGCCCCCTCGGTGCTTTTTTACCGCTTTGTCTCACAGCTGATAACCAGATGTTCATACTTGGTCTGCTTTTTGTCGTTGGCCCCAGACAGTCCTCCCATGGCACCAGCTCCATGATGATGATACTCTGTGGCCCCTGAGACCAGGAACAGATCCGGTCGCAGGGTGGTTCTGACACTGTCCTTGTGTCTGCCCTTGTGCACCCTCCAATATGAACCTGCAACACAAACACAAGCAAACTCATCCACCAGCACCTGCAAATCAACGGTTTGTGAACCATTTCTGACATCACTCAAACCCTAAATCAGCATCTGGAACGAGACTGACCTTTAACCGCTTTCTCTTTTTTCAGGTAGTCATTCATATTTTTTTGTGGAGAAGCATGCAAGTAAGCATTTTACTTTTACTATCCTGAAAAATACTGTCCTTTAAACAAGTTATATGAAGCTTAAAGAGCAGGTGGAGATCGCTTTGCTTTAAACGGTTACAACTCCCGATCTGAGCGGTAGTGTGAATACAAAATCAGACTGTAAATGTTAGTTTGGATACAGATGATGAAAAACACAAAGTTGTTATAAACTTGTACGAAATTCGGGACAAAAACACACAAATACTTACAACGCTGCAACGCAGAGCCTGTAGTGGAATAACTTCTTCTGATTATAATGGCAGGCTTCAGATCGAGGTAGGCGAACACTACCGCCACCTTCAGGACACAAGACGAAAATGGCCATAACGGGTAACGTATATATCCCCCCCCCCCAAATCCATAAATTAATTTTCATGAACAAAATACTTATGGTAAAAATTGTGCCTTTTTAAAAAATAAGCTGTTGATTGTGGGGAGTGTAGTGTTATTATTTGACTATGAGCTTCCTTTGATTCACTGCAGGGCTCGTGCTATACATCTGAAAGATCAACTGGGATTACAGTGGAATTATCTGTTGTCCTATTCCTAATACCCATTGAACACGATGATCAGATACCCACCTGGTATAATTAAGTCAGAGACAGAATTCACATGATGAGTTAACCAAGTTCAACAAAAAGAGTAGAAGGTGACCTACATTCTAACATGTAGAAAATGAAAAGGAAGACCAATACTAATTAAAAATGTTTGGCACAAGATTGACAGTCTGATAGTGTGCGCTCTAGGTCTAGCCTCTGATAACCCCCCCCCCAGGCCCCTCAACAGCAGACTTTTTCTTTACAAAAGACAACATTAGAAGTGGGACATCACAGAAATTCCTGAAATGGTCTGCACTTGAGAGGTTTAATGCAATTTATATTTGCACGAGGATGCTGATTAATGAAGCACAGACCTCCCTTTGTTGTCTTGTCTGTTTTAGTGATTTAAAAAAGATGGGGAGAAAATGAAAGTAATTATATGATTTAGTGCAGCATATTACTGTCTCCTGTGTCTGAATAGTTTGCATGTGTCTCAGCTGACTTTCAGTCATTTTCAAGCAAAAGCAATAACACAATGCACCAGGAGGTCCACAGTAACAATTTGCAGTTACCATGGTAACACTCACCTGTTTTCTTTTCCTTTCTCAACAAGCAGCCCTAAGATGAGATGCACCAATGTTTCACAATTCCTTATGATCTCAAATGTATTAATGATCAAATTATTTGATGGATAGCCAAACGTCAAATAGAATATAGCCACACTGAGATACTGTTTGTCAAATAAGCCTGGGAATAGAATAGAATAGAATAGAATGTGTTTATTCATCCCACTATGGGGAAATTGTAGTGTTCAGCAGCAGCATACATTAATAATCTGATTGCATTTTCAATTTATGCTTATCCCCCTTAATTCATTTACATTTTACATTTCTGCCACCACAATCCAGTTCAAGAGAGAAGCGAGCTCATGGTATTTATTAGTTCAACCTTTGAAGAACATGTAAAACGTTTTTTTTCTTTTTCACTTTTTACTGCTTATGCAGTCATTTCCTGTGTTTAAAAGTCTCATTCTGTGTTCATTCTGGCAACGTGAGAGAGAGAGGGAAAAAAAGACTGCCTCATAGAAACCAGATGTTCTGGGATATGACTTCAGCTATGAAAAAGACCGCTGCTATCACTACAGTTGTTACCCAGCAGCAGCTCTGTCTTCTGCAGACAGGTTTTCTGCTGCCCCGGACTAAAACTCTTACATTATTCATTAGGGGAAACTAAGACATTAGAAGTTAGCAAAGATGGTAAATTAACCAGACCCCAGTCAGACCGGAATGTTGTTTAAAGTGGCTTGTTTCAAGATATGAAAAGATAATTGGCAGAAATGATACAGTTCCGAACCACTTCCGTCACGCCTCTTATTTGCAGCGTATTTCTAGAATTCTTGCATTCCCAAGCTTGGGCATCATGCTGAGCGACACAGGCTGTGACACGGTGAGGAAAAAGACAAGAGAGCCCATTAAGTGAACATGCGAGACCCTCAGACAAATCATGTGCCTGATGTGAAAATCAGTTTCTCTGGTCCAGCTCATTTTGGACGTTTGATCTGCCAACACGGCGAATGAAAAAACAAAACAAAACCTTTGTTCAACATGACCAAAAAAAATGTACAGTTATTCAATTTTATATCATTTTAGTTCTATACATTTGTTTGTTATTATTATATTTTGACATAAATATATTTTGAAGAGTTTAGACAATCTTTAATTTACGACAAACCACCTTTATTGTGAATATCATGCAAAAGAGATGCCAAGAACCTCTCAGTATCACACACTCTCAGCATCACACTCTCAGCATCACACACTCTCAGCATCACACACTCTCAGCATCACACACTCTCCCGACCATCAGTTCATTTAGAGACGGACACTCAACACAGCCTTTTTTTTTTTATCTCCCTTGCATGGTTCTTTTTCTTTATTAGAAATGGAGCATGCTGTTGTTTTTCATCTTTCTCCATCTTAGAAGATTTCATTTCAAAGGCAGATCATAAATCCTTTTTAGCACCCAGAAACGCAAAGATCAAAGCATTGCACCCATAGGTGGCGCTGCTGCACTGACTGTATTACAAACATGCCTGTCAGCGTTTAAGAATCTTGATCCACATTTTCTCTTTTCACCTATTTATTTATTTCATAAATTATTCTGTTTCTGGTCTGTATTTGAAAAGAGTGAAGTAAATATCCCTCAGATATGCATATTATACAAAAATATCCAAAGGTGACCCCTGCAAACAGCCTGTTGGTGCTCATCCCATGAAAATTACTACTACTAATAATAATAATTATTATTAATATTATAATTATTATCATCACAACTACTACTACTACTAGTAGTAGTAGTAGTAGTAGTAGTAGTACTGCGGGGCGCAGAGGAAGAATTCGAGCACAACGATAAAGTAAAAGCGGTTTGGATAACTTTAACAGCGGGCTCGGAAGTGAGAGAACATCTGGCAGCAGTCAAGATTAAAAACATGCAGAAAGAGAGCAGCTCTGGGCCTTCCAGAGTCCAGAAAAAGCCCTGGGATAGCTGCAGACGGCCGACGGCTCCGGCGCTGGTGTTTGGCCCCAGCCCGATGGTTTGTGTATGAAAACATTGCGCTTTTATTCTCCCCCCTTCTGGGCTCCGCTTCTGAGTGATCAGCTGATGAAGAGACTCGCAGCTCGCCGCTATGCTGGTTTGCTAATTCTCTCCCCCACAGCTGCAGCCGATCCTGATCAGCAGCCTGCAGACCGCAGTCAGGTAAAGATCCTCCTGCATGTCTTTCTCCTCCGCTTAGGGATTCGGCTCTCCTTGTCGGCATGAGAAGAGAGGAAGAGATAGATGGAAGAGGAGAAAAAAAAAACCGCGCGCTGTGTGTGTGCGCGCGCGTGTGTGTGCGTGTACCTGTGTGTCTGCGCGCCAGCGAGTGTCTGAGTGTGTGAGTTTATTCTTGTCTGTGGTCTGTGGAAGTGTGCGCGCCTGTCTGTCTCTATACGTGTGTGTGTGTGTGTGTGTGTGTGCCAGGCAGGGGAGAGAAGGAGGGGGGGGGGGGGGTGCTGGGTGTCGGTGTGTATGTGTGTGTAGGTGTGTGTTGTAACAGATGAGAGGGAATCTATGCCAGATTAGTCAGGAAAGAGGCAGGATTGTTGGGGGATCGCAGAGCCATGAGGCGCCACATGCCCTCACACACACGCACAGCCAGTCAGACGCGCTCTGAGCGTCGGCGTGCATCCTTGAGGATTACCCTCCATCCCTCCGAAACCATCTGCAGTCCCTCAGAGGGACGGAGAGACAGTGGCGGGGCTCTGACACCCACCATGCCAGCCGGGACGATGATGGGCAGGGTTGCTATTGTTACATCTGCTCAGCCTCCTGGAACTCTGCTTACTGCCATGTCGTTCATACAATTACAAGCATGTGTGTGTGTGTGTGTGTGTGTGTGCTCGGTTTGTTTACGCCATAGTTCTCACCCAGTGATAAATCTGCATTCTTCTGATGCTCATTCATGGTGAGCCCAAAATGTGTTTCCAGCCTGTGTTTCTGCTCTGTCCTTGAGATGCTGACAACATCCTCCCGAGCGCTACACTATATTTGGTAGCTCGTGTGTGTGTGTGTGTGTGTGTGTGTGTGTGTGTGTGTGTGTGTGTGATTGATTTCTCAGTATTCTGCTGGGATTAGAATGCACGGCTCTCCTTGTTTCCCTCACACTGCTGGAGCGGCTCCAGCCACAAGCATACTCATATTTCTGCTCTTCAACTGCTGCTGTGGTGGAATCGAATGTTTGTGATTGTTGCAGACGTCGGGAAGGAAGCGTTGCTAATAATTCCGCTTGCTGCATGCACCCTAACAGCACAGCACACACCTCAAAACGTGTCAGATTCCCACCGATTGCAACGGAATTATCAGCGGTACTATGATGTGTATCTTAATCTTAATAAACGAATTTCCGAGGCTGCATATAATATAATCTGCCCCGGATTTTGCACAGCAACAGGGTGATTCCAATCCATTTGGATTCAGATGCTGCTGTAATGAATAAATAAGATGTCCTTGGAATGAACAGAGACCAGCTCTGTAGTTTTGCCGTATCGAATTCCAACCAGAGCAGCTCATGGATGAGCTGTGGTGTTCTTATGAGCTGGAATGTAAAAAAAAGGGTCTTTTACTGAGATCCAACACAAGCGCGCAGACAGTCAGCGTTACCGCCGCTCCCTCTGCTTGCAGCCTGACACAGGAGAGGTCAGATCCCCGGAGGAGATGGAGGAGGACGTGGGTCTGAAGAAGCGCAAGAGCGATCTGGAGGGGCAGAAACAGATGCAGGCCGGACTGGAAACAGGTGAAAAGGTCAAAAGGAAGCGAGGGCGCCCACCAGCTGTGAAGCTGCCTCCAAATCCACCCGAGCTCACCAGAATGCTAAGCATGCTGGTAGATATGGTTATCAACTACAAAGATGGGTGAGGGCCCTGAGTGATGCAACCCCTTGTTTGTGACCCAGAGGTGATGGCTAAATATGTGGGCATGCGCACTCTTCCATTAGATTCTCAATAATAAACATAAAACCATCTGTCACTCATTGGCTGCTGAACCTTCATCAATATTTTAGGGTGTAAGTTAAAACCACGACATCGTCTTTACTGTAGCTTCTTTCATTTGCATATTTCCCTCACCTCAAAAACCTCCCGGCAGCAGAATGTTTCATCCATTAGTTACCATGGTGATGCACACATACTCAAGATATATCAGCCCATTGTTCTGACTGTGTTGTCAAGGTAAAATGTTTTGTGACAAGTATTACATGGAAAAAAAAAACAGTGCGTTATTACAAAATGATCAAAATGAATATACATTTTTCTTAAACATTAATATCAGTACACATACCAACTGTAACCCCGTCTGCAGGGTTTGCACGCCCCACATCTGCTCTCTGTCCATTCCTGCAGCATCTGGCTCTTTTTCTTAAGATTGAGACTGAATTTCGAGACTGACTTTTGTGTTACCGATGTGATTCCAGGTTGGGTCGGCAGATCAGTAAAGGATTTGTGCAGCTTCCCTCCAAGAAAGAAGTACCCGAGTACTACGAGCTGATCCGAAAGCCTGTGGACTTCAGAAGGATCAGGGTAGGACGAGGTGGTACCGCTGTCGTGGCAACGCGCCCTGCTGGAAATAAAAGAGGAAAAAAGAGAAGAAACGATCAAACAGAAGTTTAGCAGTAGCAAAAAAATACAAACCAACTCGGAACTGGGGGGGGTTGATTTACAAAAATGACAAATATGACTGCTTCTAACCCAGGATTGTGCAAAATTCACAGCTCCTGGGGGGAGTTTGTAACCCTCAGAGGCCCTTCGTTGATATGCAGCGATACTTAGATGATAAAAAATATGAAATCACTTTTTGTTACTGTGCAGCCATCACACCGAGTTCATGCCGCTGACCCTCTGCTTCGCAGGAACGCGTACGCAACCACAAGTACAGAAGCGTGGGGGATTTGGAGAAAGATATTTACCTCCTGTGCCACAATGCTCAGACTTACAACCTGGAGGGCTCTCAGGTGAAGATTCCCCTTGATTTGAGAGCAACAAGCCTCATTTCTGTTGTTTGCAGAGGTTAATGGATGAAGATCAACAGCCTGGGCATGTGTGTGTGTGTGTGCGTTGATGTGGATCGTTTCACCGCTGCAGATCTACGAGGATTCGATTGTCATCAAGTCTGTGTTTGAAAGCGCGAGACAGAGGATGGTCACAAACGAGCAGCAGAAGGAGGCGGTTAGCGCCAGTCACAGCGATAATGGCGCAGAAGCCGAAAGCCCGTTTATTCCCCCGGCAGGTGAGTCAAGCTGCAAAGTCAGTGGACGGGAAAAATAGAGGATGATGGAGACAGATGTTGTTTTTGAAAAGAATGTGGGGATTTTTCCGAGTTTCTGGCTGACTGTTTTCCTCTTTGTAACCAGGGAAACCACAACCAGGCCAGATAAAGAAAGCAAATGAGGAGAGAAGCAGAAATCCCACAGCCAAGAGGCTTCACACTCATTTAGACAGCGATAAAGATGTAGAGGATAACACTACAAAGGAAGAAGGCTGAAACCAAGGACCCCCATTTCTATTCTCTTTCATCCCTAGCAAGATTTCTTTTGTATTTCCTTTCATCTTTCATCATTTGCTGCCCAATTTTTTTCATTTTCCCTAGTTATCCTAATGTTTGAAGCCTTAGTCCCTGTAGTTTCCTTCGCAATTGTTGTGTAAAAAGTTTCAATTACTGTTTTTAATTCATATATAATCATCTGAACTATTTTCATATGTCTCGGAGCATGTTCTTCTGTCCTTGTTGCTGTTGTTCTGTTTTTTTTTATCTGCTACAGCAACTGCTGACGACAATGTTCGCCTGAAGCACACGGGAAGGTATTTTTAAAGAAAAAAAAAAAAAAACGTTTTAAACTTTCAAAACCTCTGAATGCTCAGCGGCGATGCATCTTTGATAACAACCATTGTGAAACTGAAATTTAAAACTATGATGGAACGGGATGTCATTTGATCAGGGCAACAATTATGTAATATTTGTAACCTTTCTGCCATCCAGTCTATTCACGCATTGTACAGGTTGTGTGGGTAAGTAGTAATATATATATATATAATATATATAAATAGGGTTTTTTCCATTTATATTTGATGGCAGAACATTTGGAGTGAAAGACATGTTGGAGACAATCCCTGAAAAACCTGCATCACTAGAACACTCAAAATAAACTTGAACTTAAAGTAAGAGTAGCTGATTGTTAGTATTTTTAATAGTATGAATCTATTACTACATATACAGGTCGTCACCTTCACAGAATGAAAAACAGCATTTCAAATTTCTGGGATAGCTTACAAATACATCAGTAAAACAACAGAACTTGGAATCGGAAATAGTTCAATGCAGTTGTGGAAAAATCCAATTTGTTCCTTAACAGCGACCATAGGCTCTCACACGCTTAAAAATGGATGTGCTGCAGATTGTGCTGTGTTGTTCAGTTCACACAATCTTAATATGCACAGAAAATAAGCCAGAAATTATATACATGCATTAACTAAACTGCTACCTTCTTTCAACACAACACAAAGCTCCTATTTCTCAGAAAACCTCAGCGTTTATTCCAGATTCATCACACCCTTCAATCAAAAGGTAAACTCCCCAGGCAGAACAAGCAGCTGATCACTAAATAAATCCATTTGTAGTGCTGAGACATAGGTTCCAACATTTAATGGAGTGTCAAAAGTAAAATGCTCCAGAGATTAACCTCACGCTCACTCTGGGGCAGCTAAAAGGAGCAGCCGCCTCCATTTAAGAGCTCTGGGAAAAAAAAGGCATCATGTCCTGTATGTGTGCTTGATGGAAATCCCAGATAAAATGACACATGAACCCAACACTGGAGTCACCACGTAGAGCTGAAGTAGACACGCTAATTGCTTTTGGAGATTAGTGGGCAAGGAGCCCACCTTTAAGCTGCAAGGAGGCAATCAGTGGTCACTTTACTCACAGGATGCAGCCTTTTTAATCAATAACTTGACATTTCCCCAAGCACCTGTGAAAAGTCTGCTGCTGTGCTACGTTTAACTTTTTGGTCTCACACACACACACACACACACAAAACCAAATATTCTAGTAGTATGGTATATTATATGTATTGTGTTTTATTGTATCTTGACCAACCAGAGAGCATTAGAGATGCTCTAAATGGTGCCTTTGAGACAGATGTCAAGAACAAAATTGTTTTAAATTAAACAACATGATCTATAAGGGAAATGTGAAATTTTATATTGTGCAAGGAGAGAGGCAGACGGGAAAACCTCATCACACACGAGCCTGAACTCTCAAATATTATACATTAGATGTGTGTTAAAGATCAGGGGAAAACATAACATAGGAGGGCATGATGATAACAGAGGATAGAGTTTCTTAATTTAAGGTCCTGTGGAGAGCACAAGATATAACTCCCGGTCACGCCAAAGGTTGTTGCACGTGCAACTCATGATTAAGTTCAGGTTATAAGAACATTACAGACTCCAGTGCATTCTGCCATTGTTAATTATGAGATGCACCGTGGACTTGAAAAGCTGCTGAAGGTTTATACAAAATAAAAAATAAATTAATCTATTAATAGGAAATGATATTCAGGGTCTGTTGTGGAAATACCCACTTTTATTTTATCACCAAACTGTCTGTGAAGTTATTTTCAAACACTTAGCAGCACTGGACATACATTCTTTACCCATGTTTACGTACAAATGTCACTATAAAGCCATCAATATGCTTAAAATGCTGAAATACAACAACATATTACACATTTTTTTTTATCTACATCACACAGCAATCCTTACAATCCTATTCTGAAGTACCCATTAAAGTCCGGCGACACCAGTCGCACCACCAGAGCTCCAAACTCCACTAATCACAGAGTGAAATATAGCATCAGACAGAAGGTGAAATACAATCAACATCATATTCTCACACATGTGATTTAAAAAAATACCCATTCCGAGAAAATGATTGCATCGTCTAGACAGAGTGGCTGTTTTGTTCTCCTTGTGCACGAGTCTCACCAATATCGAGCTCTGGATCAGAGATGCATGAATTCACTCCTACTGCTAAACCATAAATCAAGCTCAAATAACACTCAAGCAGCAGAGGTGATTGCCAGCAAGAACTTGGGAAAATGGGAGGGGCTTTAAATAGGCCCCGCCTGGTCGTCCAATCAGCAGGCGGTTGGGGTAACGCCAGCCAATCACGCGTCGGCTACAGCACACACGAATTTGCATACAACGCTAGAGAAAAGGGCAGGAGCGCAAAATACTACAAGAAAAAGATTAAAAATACAGTCGGACCAGACAGAATATTTGAAGCAAGTGATGAATAATCTTATTCAATCTTAAAAAGGTGTTTAAACTCGATAACAGTTTGGGATATGTTTGGGATACGCTCACCGTTTAAACAGAAATTAGTGAGATTAGCCCAGGGTCTAATCCTTGAATATTCGGATGCATGCAATTAGAATTTTCCCCCTTTCTGCCACGGACTGAAGCTCATTAAAACCAATGACGGGTTGTTGCACCATCCACAAAAACCTGATAAGACTTGGACTGATTGAAAGAGAAGATATGATTAGTGATTGTGATTTCTGGATTATAACTTTTTTTGTCACAGAGACTCCATGCTGCATGTCTGAGGTCCCTTCCGGGGCCTTAAATTCAGTGTATCCTCATCCTTCCAGTCTAAATAGAGGACCCCTGTTCCAGCTCCTCCAGGATGAGACCTTGCCCGTTACGATCCCCTCCCTCCTGATTTCAGCCCTTCCTAGTCCTCTCTGACCTGGATCTCACTCTTGTGCCTGATCTACGAAAGGTCGAGGCCTGAACGGGGCTCACGGCGTGCTCCCGGATGCGGAGGGAAAGGCTCAATTTGCGCTTGCTGTCAGCCGAGCACAGCTGGAATTTGAAGGCAGCCTGAAAGCCTCTGCGAAAGTTTTCATTGAAGAAACCGTAGATGATGGGATTGATGCTGCTGTTGAAAAAAGCCAGCCAGTGAGCGAATGGAAACACATAGATGTTAATGACCCGGTGCTGGTGCTCCGTCAGGCTGGCGTAGTCACTCAGCATCATCAGGGTCCACAGAGGAAGCCAGGACAGGACGAAGAGCAGCGCCACAACCACCAGCATCATTATCACCCTGGTCTTCCTCTTTGATACAGTGTGGCGGCCCTCTCCGCTTGATTTGTTTCTGCCCGCGCCGTCCTGGGAAGCATTCCCGCTATCTCGGGCAAAAGGTGGTGTGGTCTTGGAGAGGGCGAAGCCGATGCGGGCGTACATGACGACGATGAGGCTCAGAGGAGCCAGGTAGATGTTGGCGAAGAGGACGGTGGTGTACACCTTCCGCATCTCCTGACTGGGCCAGTTTTCTCTGCACCAGTAGAAGGGGCGGGTGTGGTTTCTGTCGCCGACGACGATCCGTACTGTCTGCTCCTTTGTGACCTGCAGCATGACTCCCGACGGGCACGTGATGGACACGGCCAGCACCCAGATGACGACGATAATGAGCTTGGAGCTGGCAATGGTGAGTTTCTGCTTGAAAGGATAGACGATGCAGCGAAACCTGACACACGCGGGATCAAGGAGACACATGAATGCTCAGACCCTCACACGGGCACACACCTGAATTGATCCATTTTTCCATTTATTACTTTTAATCTGCCTTGCAGGGAGAGGGGGATCGATATGTTGTTGAGCACGACGGTGTTTTCACTACTGCTGGAGAGCGCTCACGATGCTGCGGCATCACTTTTTTTATTTTGGTTAATGGTAAAAAATCCACTGCACTCACCTGTCGACAGCTATGGCCACGAGCGTGAAAACGGAGGCGGAGACGGATATTCCTTGAACCATACCGCTCACCTTACACACCACGCTGCCAAATGGCCACCCTGTCACCAAAAAAAAGGGGGGGAGGGTAGAATAACACTGAAGGACAGCCGGCTGCTGGGTGGCTGAGGTGTGTGTGTTCTGACCTGTTATGATGTTGTCCACCAGTGTCGTCGGCATGCAGAAGATGCCGACCAAAAGGTCGCTGATGGCCAGGTTCAGAATGAACAGGTTGGTGACGGTGCGCATGTTTTTGCTGCGCATGACGATGAAACACACCACGCCGTTTCCCACCATGCACACCAGGAAAATGAGGAGGTAGGAGACGGTGAAGACTGCAGCCACGGGCGGCTGGTGGAGGTAGAAGTCAACGTAGGTGATGTTCTGATGGGTCCAAGGGTTCTCCTGCAGCGCCACCAACAAGGTGGACGCGTCCGAGCCCCCCGAGGTGGTGTTGGCCGTTAGATTCATGGTTAGGGTCTGGATGGATGAGCGGCAACGAGAGAGAGACAGAGCAGCCATTAATAGGCGTCTCAACCCATCACACAGCAGGAGGAAAAAAAAAAGCAAACTAGATGAAAATCAATAGGCTAATACACAGTTTCGGAGTTGGCTTGAGATTCGGTTCAGTCTCGCGTCGACTGCTGCACCTTTCCTGCACCATCACGCTGGATGCAATCATCAGGTTCTCCCAACGGATGGCTGTTTTTCTCAGAACAACTGTACGTGGCTTTTTTGTTGTTTTTTAGTTTTACATTTGTTGCATTTTTAAACCTGAAACCAGAACCCACTGACTCATGAGTTAATTAATGAGTTGAAATGATCAATTTTGTGGGTCATTGCAACATGATTGAAAAACCACTCCTCTAATGATGGTTTCTGACAGATAAATCAGATCTCCATCTCTATCAGATCACAATACAAACGCGATACTTTACCCATGGCTGTTATTGTCCCAATAACATCAATAACATCTGGGAGCACAGTTGATCGCTCATACCTGTTGTAATTATTGTTTCCCTCTTTTCAAAAGTAATAAAAATTCAGCAACTATTTTTTATTTTTTCTCTTACCTCAAAGGAAAACAGTCCAAGCTGCCTGTCAGAGACGCTCAGGCGTCCATGTGGGAGAAAATCTTGCGTTTCTGAGTCAGAAACATGCTCTGCTCCCTGTGTGACTGCTCCGTCCGCCTGCCAGTCTCACACTGCTGGAGACGCTGATTGCTTCTAGATGAGTGAGACGACACGAGTTTGACTCAGAAGGGACGAGCTTAGGGCTGCTGCGGGAGATGCCTCGCATCGCGCAAATGAAGCACAGGGTAACACACCAGTGGGATGCCGTGGATGCGCAAACGAGGAGCAACATCCTCCAAGGCGGCAACAAGTCAGAAAATTCAGAAGCATTAATGAAACTTACAGTCACTGTCACAAGTGCCTAGTTCATGTCAACTTAGGGGTTCATCTCTATTTGTTTTCTTTTGGGGTATAAATGAATGAAATGAAACACTCATGTTGCAATATTATGATAAACTGTATCATCTTTACATTGACCCCCCCTCGTGTGTGTGCAGAAAACACTTCTAATCGCAGAGAACCATACTGATGTTATTTGGATGATCATTCCTGCTACAAATCGCTGCCTTGCTCTCTTCTTCATGACAGTGGTAAAGTGATTAGCAGTAATCAGGGCAATTAGGGGTGGAAAGTATGCAGCCTCTCATCAGTGATGCAATACTTGAGCGCTTAAAGGGTGAAAGCCATGACGGCGAGGACAGCTCACTGCTCTCTCTCACCCAGGTGATCCCATTAAAACCAAAGCAAAATAATCCACCTTTGCTGCCATAATCCCCCCGTTCTGGCACAAGATGAAATCAAATACACCTTTTCACATGCGGGCTTAGGGAATGCGAGTTGGAAAACACAAGCATCAGCGGATTTAAGACTCATTTGAACTTTTAATTGCCGTTATTTGAAATACTGTTCCATAAAAAATAAAAGAAAAAAAAGGAAAAGGAAAATCAACACTTGTATCTGCTTCTCTCTGTATCAACTACAGCTGTTTGGTGCATAACGCTGGTAGAAAACTGTTCTTAGATCACATGAAAAACAAAGTTACTGCAGGATTAAAACGGAAAAGTCCAGATATACAGATCAATGCATCAAAGAGGAAGACACCGTTTTGGATTTTTGTTGTTGTTGTTTTTGGGATTAAAACCAAACTAACAGTCTTGTGCTTCATATTTCCATTGGAGCCCTTATTTCTTCAAGGAATATATGTGCTTCTAAAACCAACCGAGATGTTTTAACAGCCTGTGGACTGCAAATGGACTGAATCAGATCACCGTTTAGACTTCGAGCGGCATGATCAAGTCTTTAAATAGAAAAAAAAAACAAACATTGCTCCTCAAACTGTCCAGAAATGGAATTTCAGAGATGACATGACCATATTTGTATTATAAAAAGCGAGACCTGGTGTCAGCACACCGAGATGAATAATTTAAACTGAATCGTCAGTATAACAGTAGATGATTTACAAAAAAACCTAAATATTTATCATCTTTAAATATGATCACATCTTCAAGGAAATAAATGTAATACGGAGTGTTAGAAGTGTTCAGTTCCGGTTCCCGAACGTTCACATGATTACAGCTCATTTCCAAAATCTTAGCAAACCAAACATAAAAAATAGGTAATTCTTCAACATTAAAGGTGTGGTGGTCTTCAAATTGGTGGAGAAAAATCAGCTGATCAGGTTATAGTAATTTAAACACTTAAAAAAAAACAAAAAACAAACAAACAAGCAAAAACCAGGTTTAATTAAGACAGCACAAAAGGGAACGCAAAGTGACAATTCTGACTTATCAGAAGTGCCAGTTTGGTTTATTATTGTCTTTTAGCATAAATAGTTCCAGGACCAATCAATATATATAATATCTGGAACTTAAAGGTAAATGAGAGGTAGAGCTACTTGCATGTTTTTAAAGATCCAGCTAATGGAGCGACAACAGTCAGTCGCTGGAGAAAGACTTGCTTCCAATCTAGGTAATAAAATTCACACAAATCATATATTTAAAAAAAAAAAAAAAGGTTTTTTTTCCCCTAAAGGAAAAGCTGATTATACTCCAAGTTTATCAGAAAAATGGATTTTAAAAAATGCTCCAAAAATGTGGAGTCTTTGTATCTGGGACATATTCAATAACAAAATACTCTGATTATTATCAACATTTACATTTAAATGATATTGCCGTCTTGCATATAGATGACGTGATTAACCCCTTCTGCTTCTCTTGCATAGCTCAGACTCAGTACCACCGAACCTTCAACATTAAGACAAAATACTTCCAGCAAATGCCATTTAAGTGCCCAGAAGAGGAGGTTCGTTTGCATGTAAAGTACATCTTTGGAAGATTCGTTCACAGGCTGACTCCCTCCAGAAGAAACCACCTTCCTCCATTTGACTCTGAGGTGACGCCTGTTAGTAAGACTGTTTTTCGAGGCTGAAAGAAGAAGGAGATCAGGAGGCGTAAATGCGAGTGTGTGGAGTGCGGAGGACGCAGAAGGCTCTGACTTACTCGGTTGAGGTGGAAGCCCTAAAGTAGTGTTCAGCACGGCGAATGGGCATTAGGGAAAGTCTCCGAGTCATCTCCTGGATGGGGAGAAAGCGAAATGTTACAGAGCCGCATCGCACGCAAGGGTGATCCAGGAAAGAGGGAGAGAGAGCGCCGCAAAGCTGCCTAATGGCGAGGCAGAGCAACGCCCAGCACGCGCTCGGAGAGCGGGCGAATGCCGAAGCAGAGGCGGGGAGGCGAGAGGCCTGCAGGAGACCAACTAGAGCGGCCGTCCAGAGCGGCGGCTTGTACTCACTATGCAAACACTTATCCCGCAACATGGGTTCCTGCTCCATCATATCCATAGAGATTTTTATAGTGGGGATACTTTCGTGGTAGGGGTAGTCGGACTGTGGGAGGAGGGAAGGACAACATTGACACGGGTTTTTTTTCCCCCCTCGTTTACCTGCAGACAGGTAAAGCCGGTATTGCCGCCACACTCACAAAGTCAATCTCGCTGTCGATGCTTCCCTTCTTCTTCTGCTTCTTTTTCTTCTCATCCTCCTTCTTCTTCTTGTCCTTCTCGGGGATGACGTCGTCCAGGTAGCTGAGGTCGTGCTGGGAGAACACGTAGTCCATCGCCTTGCGAACGGCAACCAGCGCCAAAATCTGGGGAGAAAAGAAAAGAGAAGAGAAAAAGGGTGTTTGTTCAGCTTTTTCCACCCTGGTGAGGGTTCTGGCCAGTCTGGGAACGGTGGCTGCTCACCATAACGGGGAAGATAATGGCAGCCACCGTAGACTTGAGGACCCAGAGGAGGGCCAAACACAGGCCCTGGATGAAGGTGAAGAGGTGGATACGTCTCTGGGGGACGTACCGCAGGTAGATCAGGTCAGGCTGGTGCTTGGCTGGCATCAGGAGCAGCTTCAGACGGTCCATGAACTGAAACACAACAACCGCCACTTTCTTTTTACAGCAATAACTAGAATAAAAATGAACTCAGGAAGATATACACAAGGACCTAAAAACTTCGTAACTCCGTAAATTAATTTAAGGTCGGGCTCACCTGAACACCATTGAGTGAAGCCACTCCCATGTAGAGGAACACACCGTAGAGGACAGGCATGGGAATGAACTGTGGGACGCAGGCAGAATTAACATCTACCACCATTAGAGTCGTTTGATTTGAAATCCAATTCATTCGAAAGCTCCCAACAAAATGCAAGTTTTTCCTGTTCCTATTCTCATCACCCCGCAGGTGATGAGAATGTTTATATTTAGGACCTTTACTTAGTTTAGAATTAGCCCACAAGAGGCTTTCCTAAGAATGTTATTTTAGTCACCAGTTGCTTGGCTGCCACAACTGTGTTGAAAGATTAGGATAAGCCCCCGGTGACCAAAAGCCCCCCCCAAAACATTCCACTGCATACCTGCCAGTTGTTGTGAAAGTCTAAACCTAAAAATCAACAATCCTTTTAAAAAACAACATCATCAAGTTGAACAGAAAGCGCATGAATCCAAAGGCGTCAGAGTCGCATTTGTCCACTCGGGGGCGCCACAGCACCACCGAACGGACCGCTGTTGTGGCCCCTGAATGTGGGAACGGAAACCTCAGAGGGCCCCCAGCCGCAGTTGGACTTCATGCCCTGATGAGCACGCATTATTTCAATGATTGAAGCTCCTAATCGGATATACGCAAGATGTAAAATGATCTCAAATTTAAAAGGGGCGACAGGAGTTTGTCCTAAGGGAGGAAGACAGTAATCCCTACTTTCACGGAAGAATGAACCGGTACCTTCAAGATGGGGGCCATGAAGACAGAGAGTCCCGTCAGTATAAAAACAAAAATTCCAGTGACTCTTTGTTCCCTGGAAAAAAGAAAAAAAACCTATTATTTTGTTCATTTAAACCAAATGATGTCTCCTTTTTTACCAGCTGCAGATGCATCGACCTACCTCACGCCGAGGAACTTGGGCTGCTCTCCGGGGGCCGAAGTCTGGGTCTCCATCTTCAGCGAGTCTATGTGGGCGATGGAGATGACGGTGGCGGCCACGTACCAGGGCAGGCCCATGAAAGAGCAGATCATCATGAGGATGGCCACCCAGAACAGGTCCAGGTGATAGCCTGCCCCTTTCTGACGAGGACAAAAGGAGGGAGTGGAGAGATTCCCATGCTGAAGAGTCGGGCGTGTAAACACTGCGTGTAAACACGGGCGTGGGCCGGCGCCCCCACCTTGAGTTTGTGCTCTTTTCTGTTCACAATCACCGCGGTGATCTGCTGGTCCATAAATATCAGAATGGTGACCAGAAGAGCAGGAAGTGCGGCAGCCAGGTACACCCACCAGGGGTTCCCACCGAAGGGGGGTACAAACCAGCCCCTGTGTGGACTGGTGGGCTTCCAAGGAAAGAAAGAACAATATCAAAAGAGTGACCTGCCCCTGAGCGGAGCCTGAATGGACTGGTGTGTCAATACTTCACACAATCTCTGATTTAAAGCAAAAGCCAGCTCTGTGTACGTGTGTGTGTGTATGCGTGTCTGCCTAAACAAAGTCAGCTCTATACAGTCAACTATAAGGCTCTCTGTTCTCACATCACCTACAATGCAGTCATTATTTGAGGACTGGTACCTGTTCATCTAACCGTCTCCGACCTCATGCTATGTAATTGAGGCACCACCTGAGAAGCATCATCAAGACTCTTATATGAAGGATTCACTCCGGACAAAGAAGGCATTATACTGAAATCTGAGGAGCTTTGGCACTCAGACAGGAAGGCTGTGTACCTACACCTGCAGTCTCGCTGCTCTTTGGCTCTATATTGTGGCTGAACGACGGTTTTGGGCGGCATGTACGTGTTTGGTACCTTGAATTCGCTTGGCACAATGAGCTTCGGGGTGTTTACGCCGACAAGGGCATCCACGCCACAGAAGACAAGAATGGTCAGGATGATGGCGAAGTCACTGATGAGCTTCCGCACCTGCAGGGAAGGAAGGAAGTTATTTATTTTCTGAGCGAGAAAACCGCCGAATCTGCCCCGACGCTGCCGAGGGGCCGGCGCTCACCGTGGTGGGGAAGAAGCGGCTGGTCTTGAACTGCTTCAGGGCCATGGAGCAGGCGTACGTTCCGAAGAACAGGATGAAGGACATCAGGGTGATGTCAGGCACATAGCGACAGGCCTCCCCCACCAGACTCCCCCCGTACTTCAGACACTGGTCCCTGGACAGCGTGGCCCAGGTGGCGTTCTCCGCCTGCACAACCAGAAACACGCTTTACAAACACAAGTTGTTTCTTTTTTACTACACTACAAATATCCCAAAAGAGTTGGCGTACCACATCTGTGCTGTTTGACCAGGGAGGCAGATCGGAGCGTAGTGATTCGTTGCCTATTACAAAAAAAACAAAACTATTTGGGATTTTTACTAACATTGTTTTTGATTTACAGTCCAGGTTGCTCATTCGCAACATGGAAGCCGCCGGGACTGAGAAAGCAAACACGGTTATCTACAGGCCAACAGGCAGGGGATCATTAGTTATCCCACAGTAAACACGAGCAAAATAAGTCCAAAAGTGTCTCTGTGGTGTGAAGGGACTAGCTTGGTTCCGCTTAAAAGAAGAAAAGAACCCCCGTACCAGGCGTGCAGCGGCAGTCGTACTGAGTGATGAGGTTGGGATCATACTGGGCGTTGATGAGGTTGTGGTGGCCCAACTTTATCATCTTTTTGAAAGCGTCGTAGATGAAGATGAAGCTGATGAGAGCGGAGAAGCCCTCCTCTGTGAAGCGGGTGAAGTACTGCACCAGGAAGCTGGCGTCCGTGGCGACGAGCACCAGACAGAACAGGCCTGACCACAGGCCGATCCACAGCCGGAACTCCAGGTAGTCAAAGCCGTTGTCCCTGAGGAGGGGCCACAGAAAGGCAGCGTTTTTAGTTCCAGGCCGTTAGGAGCCTGGAACTAGGCAGCGAGACCGAACGGTTTGAACCAAAGGGACAGATTTCAGACTCTGACATGATCACAGACAGCAACAGTCTTCATCTCAGAGTAAAATTAAACGAAGGTCAATAATTAATGATGGAACATCATCAGCACGGTGTTTGGTAATGGTAGAAGACTGATCCACTCTCTCTAGGCGTGCTTGTGCCTGTGTGTGTGTGTGTGTGTGTGTGTGTGTGTGTGTGTGTGTGTGTGAGAGAGAGAGCAGGAACATGCAAAAAGGGGAGCAAGTATTTATAAAAAAATAGAGACGTCACTCATTTTGTGTATCCTGGAAACTGGTGAGAAATTTCCAGCGAGCAACCTCTCCGCAACCCCGTAAGATGACGGCACCGCGCGGATTAACCTCCGATACCAGGTCCTTAATCGTGCCATCCTTGGTCGTTTGGGGCCAACTCAACTTTAGACTTACGGGTTTGCCAAAGCACCCGAAAATACTCACTTGCTGAAATTAAAGAGGAGCCTTTCGAAGACGAGGACCGGGCCCGTGCTGCTGAGAATAGTCAGCGGCTGACCGGCCAGCAAGCAGAAGACCGCCCCGGTCAGAGCCGTGCCCACGAAGCTTTCCAGCACCCCCTGCAACACACAAGACGCCCCAGCTGAAAACTCAAGGATGGGCCCCAGGGAAAGGAAATGTCCTTTTCTGCTTGCATCATAGTGAGAGATGTTTTAATTTTTTAAAATTTTCTCACCATTTCTTTCATCAGGTTTTCTTTGTCAAATACAAACAAAGGAACTGGAACAGTTTGTTGAACAAAGATATTTAAAAAAAAAAACAAAACAATGCAAGTACAGAAGATTAGCAGCCTATTTTGGACAAGTGCTGAGAAAGGACTAATGAGGTCAGGGATTCCCTCTCCTGGAAAAGGGTTAAGGACTGAGGCTGGAGGGTTGAGGCGGCACGGTGAGGCCACAGCGGCTGAGTAATCTGGATCTGTGGTTATTTACAGCCTGTGCAAATCCCCGAGGCCGCCTCACAATGCAGGTTCCCATCTTCCTGCGAGGGGAAAGACTTGAGGGCGGAACGGTGGAGGGCGAGCGCAGCGCAGACTCAGATGTGTGTCATCGAAGCTCAATTATACCGCTGATCCAGGAGCAGCATGTTCGCAGCACATGCACCGCTAACAGGAGGATCAAGTATGAGCCTCTGAGCTCTAAATTAGCATGGCTTATCAGCTGAGGCGACAACAGCCTCGGCTACGGAGATGCGCACCAGGGACAGGCTATCGGCACCTCTGCGGTGTTGTGGACGCGTTTGCATCGCAGGCTGAGCGCGGACGGAGATCCGTACCTGCATGTTCTCTGTGGCATCCCCAAGCAAGCCTCCAAACGTGATGGCGTTGGTGACCGTGCCCAGATAGATGAACAGAATGGTCGAGAGGGCTTGGATGTGCAGAGCATCGTAGAAGTCGCTGGCGAAAAAGGGCAGCTTTCGCTTGACGTCCAGGATGAGACCGCCACAGAACCTTCCAGAGCAAATGGCTCGGTTAGTGGCCGAAACCCGGTTTCACCGTTAATAAAGAGATTAAAAGCTTTCGATCAAATATCAATATGTCACTGCTGCTTACCTCCCGGTGTGCTGGAGCTCCTCTCCAACCTGGTGCCCGCCCCCTCCGCCCCCGGCGCCGGCTCCTGCATCGTGGAGAGTGTCACCATTCATCTGCGGCACCTCCACTCCGGCATACATGTTCTTCCTTCAAAAACAAGGAGACTTTATTGCCCCGATTGCATGAAAAATCCCTGGCCTGCGAATGTCACCAGACCTTTAACACTCATCCTATTTTACATAAAGTAGCGACAGACAAATTTATGTTTTCCGAGTTTTGTGACGCCCCGGAAACACTCTCTGAGAGCAGGAATGTGCTGGTAGAACAAAGATGGAGGACTAAAGTGAATGTTCTGTTTCTGGTGACCTATTTCTGCTCCGGTATCCTGTTACACACTCCGTAGGTTCATTAGGTTGAAGGGTCGTGGACGAGAGCAGACCTCTTGTCCGAGGAGGGCAGTGACTTGGGCGGCTCTATCCTGATGTCAGGGTCCCATTCTCCGGGGGGGAGGACGATGACCTCATCCAGGAACTCTTCGATACCTGCCAGCAGGTCCTGTCTGTTCTTCGCTTTGTAGGCAATGTCATGGAAGACCTGCCGGGAGACAAACAATATTTGCGAGTCTGCCAATCCACTCAGATATGAACAAGGACTGTTGGAACGCGACCTATTGGGGAAAGAGGTTAGGGTCGAAACTTGCATCATGGAGCTGATGACTCAAACACACAAACACGCCGTGAACCCAAAAGACAGCTGTCACACGAAGGCCGAGGGGTTAAAGTTTAACCCGAGGAAATCCTGGAAAAACGCTTCCATGTCCTGTCGTGTCGACACACGTGACCGACCCAGAGGAGCTGCGGCCTGTGGGAACCAGCGCAGGAGGAGAGGGGCGTTTCCAGTCCCCCACTCCGCAGGACGGAACGTGTAAAAACGGATGCGAGGGAGAGCGGCCGGGATGAGATATTTGCCTTTTTGGATTTGTTCTGCTGACCTCGAGGCTAATGACTGGAAATGTCAGCGCAGCTTAGCACGAGTGAGACAGATGTTTGCCCCTGCCGAGCGGCCTGTCCAAGCCAACTGCCGCAGTGATTGATTCTCCCACGAGAACAGAGGTGTAGCAGGAGCGTACGCGCTGGAGGAGGAGCGACAATAAAACGAGGAGAGCAAAGAGGAGCCACTTTGGGCTGCTGGAACACTGTTAACCACTGGTGTGACTTGTGTGTCCTACTTAAGGTCCCAACAGCAGATTAGTTCACAAGACAGAGCCATCATTTCTATCTGAAGAACCTGAATGGATAGAATCTATAGGAACAGACACCCCAATCAAAAATAGATGCCCTTCATTTCAGCTCCACAATGGCTCGAGGATTATTCCGACCAATCGGAGTTTAGGAGGGATAAGATGTGGCTGTTCGAAGGGTGTAATCAGGTCTATTTGCTATAAATAAAATGGAAATGTTCCAATAATGCTCTATTGTCAGGTTAGTTAAACACAGGTAAACTCCTTTCACCCGGCGACGGATTCTGAAAGGCGGACGTACCTCGTCTGACATCAGGGTGGCGATGGATCGTCCGATTTCGTGGTAAGACTTGGCTTTCCCCTTCGGTCCCAGCAGGATAAAGAGGAATCTACAGATCAGCGGGGAAACAAATTTCCAAGGAAGCCGTGAGCGTTCTGAGATCTGCCACTCAGGGGTGGCGTGCGCCTTACCGGGTGGGCACGGGCACCTCGGTCAGAGCCCCCAACATGACCGCCTGCTGCAGACGCACAAACGCCACGAAGGGGTTCTCCAGGAAGTCCACTTCGCCGACCAAGACGTTGGACGCCTCCGCATCTCGTGGCAACTTCTTCATGAATTTATTCTTCAGCTGCCAGATCGGAGAGGACACGGTCAAGGCGCGGATGTGGCCGCAAAATTCCTTTTTAGCACATAGTCCCTGCCACTTACACGCATAGCGTTACTTTGTATTCAGCAACCAGATTGTTATTATTGACAGGGGAAGCAATTCCAGTTTTTACAGTTTAACTGCTCGCGTGAGCTTCCATTAAGCGTCTGCGTGACAAAATTACTGCCGCTCACTCAAGCGTGGGTCCTGCCAGTGAGAGGAACGGCGCGTGCGGAGGACGATGGAAGTCCAGCAACAAAACTGACTTTTTTTTATGGCAGCACGCGACGTCCGCGGAAAACTTTTGCCTCCCAAAACTGGCACATTGTACATTCGACTCACACTAAAGGCGTGAACATATCACCTGATCCTTCTCTGGTTTGTCAGAAAAGTCACCCAGGCTGCTGGAGGTGAGGTTTCGGTGGGCGGTGGTTGGGCTACCTGCGGTAAAAGGAGGGATAGCGTGAGAACAAAAAAAAAAATTCAAGGAGGACTGCAGAGGTCAGAGTGAAATCATTTTAGCCAAGGTGGAATGAAGAGAAAGGGAGGCATACAGAGTGTATAAACAGAAAACAGGATACCGCTTTAAGTAGGTTTATGTTGTGCAAGAGCGCCAGATGGTCCCTGTGCAGAACTTCCAAGAGCTACGTGGAGCTTGTTGCTGAGAACGGGAGCAGCTCCGTGCTGCTAAAATACTTTGCATATTTCTATCTTTTACATTTCTGGTGAGACACACATCTCTGCGTCTGCGTGGGCAGCTGACTCCAGCTGCTGTTCATGTTTCAGAATTTCCATGCCGCTAAATATACACGCGGGTCCCGACAAAGCGGCTTTCAGTAGGCGCGACCTCACTCACAGAGGTGTCCCATGCTGGAGCTTCTCGTGACCTCACATGGTTCCTCTGAGGCTTGAGGGGTTAAACAAGGCACGGGGTGCTCGTGGGGGTTACGCGCTATAAACGTCCCAGATGGAGGAGGTCAGAGACGGCACAGCCCCGAAGAGAAGAAGCAAGGAAACAAGGGAGGAAAAAGAAAAAAGAAAGGAGAGGAACAGGTTTTTTTTTCTGTGAATGAATCTACAGCAGATATTAGTGGAAGAATCTCAGTGACAGAAACAGTGAGGTCAGAGGTGAACTGGGGGGTGGGCGCTATTTCACACGCTACCGTTCTCTTGGCTGGAGAACAGCCTGCTGGCGCTGGACACACTCTTGCCGATGTCGGCGAGCGAGCGCAGGTTGGACTTCTTGGTTTGGTGGCGATGCTTCCGTAGCAGCGTGTACATGACCTTTTCCCTCAGGTCCGCTTTCAGCTGACCGCTCTCGATGTGGCTGTCGATGATGGTCTCTGTAGGGGGGAGAAGGGGGGAGGGGTTTGCTCGGGAGACCCAAAGGTTCCACTATTCTGGCGTACTCACCTACGACCTGCGGCAGCGTGGAGGCCTCCAGGTCCAGCATGATGGTGCCCTTCTCGATGCACATTTTAAGCTCCATCAGGCTGTGCAGGGACAGCGTGGCCACGTGAGGCTTGCTCCAGCGCTCGCCGCCCTTCTCCACCTTCTCCTCGAACTTGATCCATCTGCAATTAAAATGCAGCTATTTGATCCGCTGCCACCTATTTTTTTTAATTGACAACAGAGCACCGCTTCCCTAAATCAAACTCCATTAAAGCGGTGTTACAGTATATTTATAAACAGATACGGTCTGAAAAGAAAAGGAGACAACACGGGTCCTCTTTTCTTTACTAAACACCCCGTACTATTTTGAACAAGTCACGGTTCACAGAGCGAGAACGAGGGAGGCAGAGGAGCGTGGCAATGAAAATAAGACGCCAGGAATCTTCAGGCGCTCCGGAAAAATGACGTTCTCTCAATTTACAGGAGACACACGAGTTCAACATTAAAGAACATTGGTCCCGCAGCTGAGCTTCACCCGGGACAAGGTTTCTTTTTAACAGTAATAGCTCACATGTTAGTATTACAAAGAGCCTTTCTCCCGAGGCCTCCGGATGGGGTTTCCTCTGGAGATAGAGTGTCCCTCCGGCTCCGCTCCTCTCGTCTGTGACCAGGGAGGGGAGAGCCGCTGTTCGCCCCTCAATCATTTGCCACTTCCAAATCAATCTTTTTCTTAAAACAACAAAGACTAAAACGAACGTCGCTTGGAACACCGTTTGTGTGCATTTGTTCTTAAATATTTAATTGAAATAATTTAATTGCACTCAGGAACTTGCTGTTAGACAGGTTTTCCAAAGAATCAAAGTTCCGAAGCAGTCATGTGATCAACTGTTCTGGGATCCTTGCCTCTTTCTTTTTTTTTGAAAGTTAGAGGAGGAAGGGCATTTATTCATGGTTTTCTTGCATTTATTCAAGATTTTCTTGCATTTATTTCCTGCCTGTAGCCTTATTTCAACCTGGGCTGATGTGAACATTACAAATTTCCATTCTGTCACCATTATTTCAAATGCACACCGGAAACCTTGTTCTGGGCATTTTGTGAGTCTCTCCCACTTCCTGTCTCACAAAGCAGGTACTCCATATCAGGATCTGATAAGAGCGAACCGGGAGTTCCCTGGAGTACAGGCGATTTCCCTACATACACAGAAAACACCTATTCATTAGAGACTGAGTCCCACTGGCTGCACCGTGACTGGGAACAGGAAGCGCCTGAGAACGCTGTCCATTTTACAAAGTGGGGGGAAAAAGAAGTGTGAGTTTTCTACCTCCTCATCAAGAGACGCTGGCTCACCTGGCTGTCTCCTTCCACTCCATCTCATGCCCGTCCACAGCCAGCAGTTCGTCCAGCTCAGTGAAGAGCTGAGGTGGTGGGGGGCCATCGTCCTCCTCTCCCAGGATGAACCTTATCCTCTCCGCTGGAGAAACTGGAGCAAATCAGAGATCTATATCATTTATCTGACACACACAAGGTTACACAAGGCAGCCACAAACTGGCCATTTTATAGTTGCTATATGATGTGGTGTAAGAGGGACTTAGACGTGCTAACACCTCTGAGAAAGAAGTAGAAAGTGCTACGTCACAGGAAGCTATTTGTGCAGCTTTCTGTATCCAAACGGCATTAGTCAGGGTTCCAGAGAGCTGGAGGACGTAACTGTGCAGATAACCTTTTAATCCCGACACAACACCGCTAAGGTCGATTTGGGAGGGACATTTTTAGCACGCTGCTACCATGACCAGACAATCAAACAATCTCTGTGAAGGCGAAGATCGGCGCCTTGGAAACAGTGAAAACATGTGCATGCAAAACAAGCAAAAAACCAGAAAAAAAAAAAGAGAAGAAAAGTTGCAACATCCACCAACTGTCTGCATGAAAATTATGACTTCGGGGCCTTTTTTGTAGGCTCAGCCAATGACAAGAATCTTCACTTTCAGCTCGACGACGTTGCCAGGTGGCAAAGTTCGTGCTGTTATCAATGAAAACCTTGGCTTTGTTGTGGTTGCACACAACTTTTAAGTGGACGGCTCTGCAGAATCAACAGGATTATCGGGATTAGGGCAGAGGGCCAAACAGTGGAAAATTCAGCGAGTGGAGGGCTTTGTGTGGACTGTTTAGCTGCGTGTGGGTGTGCCTGAACCTGAACCCACCTCGGCATTTTCACACCTCCCGCTTCTAGGGAACATCATTTTAAGCCCAGAAAGTGTGTTTAATAGCAGCTGTTTCCTCAGAATTACAGCAGATTCTGACCTCTCGTTCAACCACACATCACTGTTTACTGTTCAGACTTTCTACAAAGATAAAGGACGAGAACATAGAAGTAGGGGTGTGTGTGTGCAAGTGTGTGTGAGAGAGAATGTTTCCATTTCCTTCGACCCAAGTTTGTGCCTCTGCCTGCTGATAAGCAGCTCTGAATCTACGAGGCGATGGACAGCAGAAGCTGCGTTGGTATAAACGCTGCCATGCTGGAACTGAGCATCGCTGATCCTCTATCCTTTTCTCTCTATTTATCTAATGAAAGATCTAAAAATTATTTCTTAAACCTGTTACATTCCAAACGACACAGTAAGCCATAGTTAATGTGGGCTTCCTCAAAATTAATAATATTATAATATGAAGAACAGAATGTTTTTGGTGAGTGTGCTTATTATACTTTCAATCACCATTCTACATTTCCTTTTCAGTTGTGCAAATCAATATTTTTTTAGTGCTGAAGGTCAGCCATGCTGTTTATGGGCTCTATAAAGATGTTTTGACTTTGTCCCGACTCTTTGAATACTGAGATAATTGGATTAATTATTTCTTGATATAACGGGGCCACAGACTTTCTGCCGATACTGGAGGAGCGTCTCCAGCCGCTGGCTCCTTTCAGCCGTTAACTGGTCTCCAACACGGCGTGACGAGGCTGTAACTGCCGGTGCAGACGTGCCCCCGTACCTGCCTCCGCTGGGAGCCGAACCCCTGCCCTCGCCCCATCTCCGGCCCAGGCTGACACCTTAATGGCTAACTCCACCAGCAGTCAGGGGATGAGTAAACGCTCCCATTGTGCTGCTTTCCGCAATGTGCTATTGTGATAATTGTAGGTCTTGATGCCTGGTTTTTTTTTTTTTCCTTATTTGCAACAAGTGGAGGTTAAAAAAACAGACTGAGATGAAACATTTACTTTCACCGGCACGACACCGCTTAAAGCTGCTTTCTATCTAAGGAACAAAAATACTCCCTGGGATTAATGGATTTCTAAATGCCACTTCCCTAAGCTTCCCAACATCTGGTGCTCCTCTGCAGCAGGAAGAAGGCTTGAAGACTAGAACCATATTTGATTTTTATTTTTTGCCCGTTTCTCTTCTTCCATCCACTGGAGTCGGAGCCCGCTTCCAGAGAAGCCGGAATGGTTTTTAGACGGCGCTCCAACCGGGATATTTTTCAGTCTTTACCACCGCCACACCCGACTCTCACAGCTCCTTTGGTCTCCTCAACAAAAGAAACCCTGATATCCTGTAAGCTGTGATTTACCGGCTGCTTGGAAAACACCCACCCACCCACCAAACACACACACACACACACACACACACACACACACACACACACACACACACACTGGTGTAAATGAACTTACTCAGGGGTTTGAGGATGTTTGCATTGGCTTCATCGGCGTCGGACTTGTGTCCCTCCGTGCTGTGCTCCGTCCGTTCCCGTTTCTCCTTGTGGCTGGACTTGCGTCTGTGGCGTCTCCTTCGGTGGTAGCTCTTTGGGACGTGCACGCCAATGTACACCGTGTGGTGACCTGTCGCGGCACAACACAAAAGAAGGGAACGTGAGAGGGGTAAAGGTCAGCGAAGGAGGTTGGTGGACTGGATGCTGTCGGTGGCTCTACCGAAGACACAACAGAGTCACGTTTGCTCATCACAGGATGCCTTTAGTGGAACGTTATGGGATCAGAAATAAATAATAATAACAATTTTATACATTAGATCACCATTGTTTCAGTTTCTAGTCATGAAACCTACAAGGCCCCGGTGGTGTGTTTTATGTGCCAAAGGAACACTAATAAGCTGATTGTAGATACGGGCTGCCTGGAAACAGAAAATGTTCATTTGAACACCGACTTTATCTCGAAAACGTTGACGTTTGCTCCCTGATTACAAAAAAAAAAAAAGTTGTAGCACCTCTGGAGTACTTCAGCGGCTTCCGTAGGGGTCAGACTCAAGGATGCGCTGGTACGATTACAGAAAGATGTCGTGACCTGTATCTCGTCATCGTGACTCCTCAAGGATTAATGGAAGCGATTATGATGGAAAAAGAATACCAACACCATGTGTCAAGGACGGCTTTGGTGAATTATAACAAAACAAAAATATAAGATATTCCTTTATTTATCCCAGTAAGTCAGGCGTCCCTCCCCTTTACATAATACTAAGATTCTATTATTTGTGCTCTGCAAATGTCACGGAAGCATATAATCCCCAGGCGGTAATTCCAGTTTCACTTGTTTTACAATTCCAACATTTACGTCATAGTGGAATCTAGGGGTTGTTGCTTATGTCCCAATCAGGAAGAGACACAGTCAGACAGTCTGTCAACAAATACTTACCAACTACTTCCGACACAGCGGCTAGTACAGGAAATGATGACTCTGTACCTCCAGGAAGTCATTAAAAAGACAGCAACAGACAGAAGACGAGGCCAAACCTTCATTTAACTGGGTTTTTCTTTTGAAACTTCTTAATTATATCGTTGACACTTCAGTGGTCAGTCGGGCTTCCTCTGAGTAACCAAAGAGTTGGTTTTGTTTGGATGCGGGAAAATCTGACGCACCCTCTGCAGCGTACGCGCCCATGTGTGCACACGCAACGCCCGATTGACACACTTTTCTTTTCAGGAATCCTCATAACAGTGCAGAGCGGACCAGAGATGTAAAGCAAGGCTGGGAATTTCAGACTGGGTTAGGGAAGCGACATCGGTGCACCTGGACCGTTCGCGCTCACCTTCCACTTCCTCCTCATCGCAGATGTGCTTGACAAAGGCTGCTCCTCTGTCCAGGACGGCCTCGTCCTCCACCCTACGGGACGGAGAAAAAACACACAGTATTGTATTTGCTCTGTTAGCTAAACTATAAATACTTCACCAAAGTCAAAGGAACAGGTTTAAAAGAGCACAGGATGCAATTTTGGGATTAGGGGCCACAGCTGACGCCATTTATTCCCAACTCTCACCCTCTCAGAGTTGATATTTGCCTCCAGAGATGTGAAAAGTGATCCACTAAAGTAAAGCCAACTTCCCGTTTATGAGGAATGTAGATCACAAAGATGGTCTTATCTGGTCCCACCGATGACGGCGTCATCTTCATGGCTGAGTGTGTGCACGTTCTCTTGGCTGACCTCGGTTTTCCTGGAAAACTTGAAAGGAATGCCTGGCGCAGGGAAGTGTGAACTGTCATCTGAGCCATGAAATGGGCTTCAGGTCAAAACAATGCATCCTTAAAGTTCCTGACAGCGAGCTCTATCCAGGCCTGCACCTTTAGGGTGAACCAGGCTGTTCAGGGCCCATGCATGATCCCTGTCAAATAATTAGCAGAAACAAGTTCTGCTGAACTACTACGAATCAATATTTGCTTGCAGATACCTACTGTGGAGGTCAGCGGGCGTAGGTTTTATCTCCAAATGGACAATCTACAGTGCAATTCTGCAAAACGCAAGCGAGGCAGTGTACACACACCCCTGCATAAACAACATCAGGAAAGACACACCATGTTCTTCCTATTTGCCATAATTTCTCCAGTGGATACACTATCTAAACTCGAGGGGGCCATAGAGGAAAGACACTGATAAGTACAAGTCATGTGCCAAGATCAAGCATGGGATGAAGGAGTGGCCAGACTGGGAGCCAAGTTCACAGGCCGTAGACGTTGGAGTGAGAAACCTCTCTGGCCTCCTATTGTTGCCCGTTGCCACCAAAACCAGAGGGGTCGGGTTCCCACGGGGGCCCAGCGGGGAGAGGATCCGGCTAGGGCAGCACTCCGGGACGCTCCGAGCGGTACGGAGGACCTCAACGCCTCCAGGACAGAGCGTCCAGAAAAATAAGCACCGGCATCAGGAATGACGGAGAAGTTGTACTTTGGCACAGCCTGAAACGGCCTTGAGGCCTTCTATGTACGCTTGTTAGGAAAGGAGGGGAAAAAAGGGAAGGTGATGGTCGTGGGTTTGGTTAGAAAAGCACCTTTGCAGAGCCGATGAATGTAATGAGCCCCGGCGCGTCGGTGAATGTTTACAGTACGTGTGCATGGAAACGAATCATACAGGAGGACAAAAGAGTCTCATGTTGCAGGAATACTGCTGGGGAGCTGCTGGAAGGCCGCCTGGAAGGCCTCCGAGGGGGACGCCTTGTGGCTGGGTGTCACAGACGCTTAGCAAAGCATCCAGCCGGTCTTCTCCGTGACGTCGTCAGCAGACGCAATCTTCTTGATCTTTCTGGTTCGGTTGAACTCAGGAGGCTCGGATAAACCCGCTGGTGCGTGAGGAGCCGGGATCAGCTGCTCCAGGTCAGGGATCATCCCGATCTCTTCCCAGAGTGATGCAGCCAATCCCGTCACCACATTGGCAGTGGGTGGTGTCATCAGCGGAGGACGGTGTGAGAAGGGATGAGAGAAAGGGAATCAAACCTGGAAATGGAGTAAGATCTACCTTGGAAATTATTTTTAAGGCCTATAAAAAATACAGACCAGGACTGCGAGTCCCTCCTTCATAGGTACACACACCTAAAACAACGAGGA
The DNA here is from genome assembly GCA_000180735.1 of Tetraodon nigroviridis. Taxonomy (NCBI): domain Eukaryota; kingdom Metazoa; phylum Chordata; class Actinopteri; order Tetraodontiformes; family Tetraodontidae; genus Tetraodon; species Tetraodon nigroviridis. The sequence continues at coordinate 19,504 of CAAE01014533.1, read as the reverse complement.
AGTGGATGGGCTGTTCTGAACCGTCACCCACTGGCGCACAAAAGAGCATTCATTCTCCACGCCACAAGGAAGAGTCAAAGAGAAAAGACAGTGGCTTCAAACGGGGTGGCACAACCAGGAAGGAGGAATCAAAATCAAAAAGGCTTGCTGTCAGAAGTGGGGGGAAGGGCGCAAAAAAAGTTCAGCCAAGACTGAAAGGGGAGGGTTTTGAAAGCGCTGATGTCAGAAAAGTGTCGTTGACGGATGTTTCCGGGAAAGCTGTCGGTGTGTTGTGGCTGCGGAGCCCCGCGTTATTGCGCAACACAGACGCGCAAACCGGCCCCACGCTCGGTGCGTTTGGGGGGGAACACATGGCAATGGAGGCTCACACTCTTTATTAACAAAGTTATGCAGGACACCACTAATCCCGGGCTCGCTACTTCCCCTAATTGATTGTGACGCGTTCTTGGAAACGAGATTACCTGCCGCGCGTAACCGTGACAGCGCGGCCACGGCTCCGATCGATCGTTCAATAAGTTGATCGGACGCAAAAAAGTCCATGTGGGGATGAGACACGTGGCCCATGCAATCCAGAAATCACACACGCACACGCGCACACACACAGAAACAAACAATACCCCCCAGAAGCACCGGGTGATTCACCTGACGGTAGACAGGAAACGAGTGTAGGTACGGCAAGCCACAAGGCAGGGCTGTAAGATGATCACCAGGCTGGAAACCACAACACACACTCACACACACAGAGAAAACAGTAACATAAGTAAGTAACGTACTTCTTTTCGTTGCTCATGGTGACAGGGGGCTTCCTGGAGCTTCCTCCCAGGTGGCCGGCGGTCCCCTCCACCCGCAGGCTGCTCTTCTCCTCGGCGCTGGGCTCCTCGCCTCCTCCGGTCGCGCACTCCTTCCTGCCCCCGTCTCCTTCTCCAAGTAGATAGAAGCCGCGGTTATCTCTCCGGGACGACTCCTCCGACTCTGCTGATCGAGCTGAGAGCGTCAGCAGCGCTCCTCATATCTCAGACGGGAGCCAAGCGCTGCACAAGCCTCTCCGTCGGTGCGTGGGGAGACCAGAGGCGCAGCGCGTCTTTTCTCCATATTTAAAGTGCCATCCCTCCTCCTGCGTGACGCCACCGTGGGGGAGGTCAGAAAGTAGCCGGGTGGCGCAATAAATCCTAGACTGTCTGCTCTGTCTATCTGCGTGTGGAGGAACTTTCCACCACACACGCTTTTAATAAGGCTCCTCTGCTGAGTTCCCTTTTTTAAAACTCCTATCCTAAGAAAGGCGCTTTTATTGGAGCATTTTGGTGCCTTTGTTTCCTTCACACATCATTTATTTGAAAGGGAGAGGCCATTCAGTGGTTTTTGCCTATTTCCCCCACTTTTGTTGGTGAAATAAGTTTTGTGGTCAGAAACGTGAACCTACTGGGAACATCAGCGACATCTCCTGGACGTCTGAGGGATTGCGATGGGATGACGCCTTCATTTCATTTGGTAACTTTTCCTAAGAATGTAAAAGTTTATTGTCATGTATTATTAAAACAGGACATACTATGATTACACACATTTTCATATATACATATACAAGGCTGAGGAAAACATTTTTTCATTTCATGCTCAAAAGGAATGAGGCGTACGTCCCCGTTTCCCCCCGTGGCCCCGTTGTCAGGCGAGCTTCACAGCGCGCTCAGGAACTCTTTCACCTGAAAGAGACCCACAGATATTCAGCAGGTTTTCCCCCCGTGAGATCTCTAAAGTAAGCAACTGTGTTTACCAACAACACGAAATCGCTACATAAGCAGCCCTTCAGGCCTCGTTTCCACCCAGACTGTCTCCGTATCAGATCACAGCCCTTGCTGTGTATTGTGCTTGCATGTGTCCCTTTGCTTCTGTTTGTCTGCTGCGCTTGTGTATTGGATTGTGTATTGCAGTTTGCCATTAAAATCCCACCACTGTTTAGTGAACGAGTGAGGAGCTGGTGATAAAGACAGAAAAACGGTCCCAGCTGAGGTTCTGGGCTCGGCCTAACTGTCACTGACCTTTTCAACCATGTCGGCCCCCTTGACCTGGTCGTCCTTGAAGCTTTCGTTCACGTCGATGGTGAGGACGGGCACCTCGTTCAGGTACTCAAACTCCGTCCTGTGAGCCAGGAGGGAGGGTCAGTGATGTGACAAACGGGACGCGGTTTCCATTCCCAGGTTGTCATTTCAGACAACAGAGCTTTGTTTCAAAAGGAACTTTTCCTTTGACTGCACAGTTCCGCGGCCTTTTACCGGATCAACCTTTGTTCTCCAGAAATCCCCGAACAGGTGTTCAGACTCACGTCATCGTCTTGTGCTGCAACCAGCTCTCGTGCTTAAAATGGAGTTTCTCCAGATACTCCAGAGGGATGTCTTGCTCCTCCTCTCTGCCTCTCAGACGCAATCGTTCTAGGCAATTCTGTACACACATGAAAAGGATGTCAAATTCTGGAATTCGCCTATATTAAAATAATAAAAATCCCAGCACTGTGGTGGGCGGAGCAGGAGCCTGGGGAAGGTACCTCGGGCGAAGCTCTGAGGTAGATAATACCGTCCAGCTCAATGTGCTTGCCAAACTGGCTGTGCAGCCAGCCGTGCCAGTCCTGGTACACGGCCCATTCTGTGTCGTTCATGCACTCGTTCTCATAGAGGTTAGCCGCGAAGATGTACCTGAAAAACAAGTGGAATCCAGGAACAACAAAGGCGAGAAAGATCAGCATTCTTTTCTCTAGCGGCCCGTCCACATTACTGGGCCTCACAAAAGATGAAAGGGAGACAGAGTCACAAAGAAGCTTTAATCTTCAGTGATTTAGCAGACTTAACGCATTACCAGACTCTGGTGACTTGTTTCTGTGACTGGCGATACCTGTCGCTGTAGATGGACCGCTCGAAGAACTGCACGGGGTTCTCGGACTCTCGGAGCTTCCCGCTGGCCGAGCGGATCTGGGTGCGCACGCGGCTGATGCAGGCGTAGCTCTGAAACGTGTAGGCCCACCTCTCCGGTTTCTCATACATCATCTTCAACACGTTCCCCCCACTCTTCTGAGATATGGTCAGCTCCTGGACGGAGAGGGACCAGCTGAAATTAGAACTGGGCAGACACTGAATACCCTCCTGGGGAATCAATAAATGTCTTGCGATTCCAGGTTCATGCACAGCCCCAAATTGTTAATAAACATCACCATAGATTCACTGCTCCACCCACATAAAGCTATGATTGTCCAGGAGGAGATTCTTTACATGATTCATGCCAGTTTGGAGCAAACTGGGTAAATGTTGGCCTCCCTGGACTATGATCCAACTCTGAGCTGTATGTGACAGTTGTTGCAGCAAGGAGTCAGTTTTACGGAGGCTGCAGTTGTGCATACTCCCAATTCCCAGCGACTATCCTTTTACAGCGTAGTAAGCAACATGCAGTACAATGTATAATATCATTTAGCACTTCCTACCCCTGCATGAAGTAATAATAGAATCAGTACTCCGAATGCTCTTGTTTTTTCAATTCTATTCATTCATTCCTTTTTATTAAGAATTTAGGGCCGCTATATGTAAAACAGTGACAGGATAACAATAAACTGTTACATAAACATGTTATTTTATCATCAATGTAGGTAGAGAGGAACAAGTTTTCCCTTTATCTTATGTAGCAGTCTGCTGAACTAAAGAAATTGGACATAAGGGTGGGGTTTCAGCTGTAGTTAGTCTGATGGACAGTAAAGCATCCATGGCCATCTGCTGTGTGTGTGTGTGTGTGTGTGTGTGTGTGTGTGTGTGTGTTCGTGACCAAATGCAGATACAAAGTCAGATGGCAGCTGCACTATAAATAAGAATGGAGGAACTCTCAATTGATCACGTGCTGCACATATTCTGCTACTAGACAGATGAATTAAAAAAATACAGGCAGAAAGTAATTTACCAGCATCTATACTAGTTTCTACAGTGAAAAGGATCAATGTTTGATTCATAATTTATGTACCTGGAAGTCGTCGCCTTGTGTTTGGACATTGCACCACCTGGCGATGGGCTCTGGTACTACCTCCCAGTCCGCGCTCTCCTGCTCCAAAAGGCGCACAAACGTAGATTTACCTGCAGCTTAACACAAACCACATAAAAATACGTGTTAGTACGGTAGTAAATGTTGTAATTGCTTAGTTTATTTAAATGCAAATATATAAAAGGAAAAAAAAATTGCCAGCGTTTTCTGAAAAAAGAAACGTATCATAATGCGACTCATTTGTAGCCATATTTATTGCCTGAACTCTGCAAAACAGCTCATCGCTGTCCGCTAACATTATCTTTAGTTTTGGATTTTGTTCTTCCTCTTTTGGCTGGATAATGAAATACGTCCTTACCAATATTTCCCTCGACAGAAATTCGCTTGATCCTTTTTTCCATCGAGTCATCCATGGAGTCTTTCAGCGGATCGGGACAGCGTCTCTTCGGCGTAATAGACATAATTTCTCCCAAGATAAAGCAATAAGTTAGGCTAAAACAGAGCAGTCGCTGCAGTGAAGTTTGAGGTTGCTCCTTTTGGTCAACTTTGGCGGTAAGAAACGTCAGGAAGAGGAATGCCGCTTCCGATGGAGGCTTCCCTGCTGGATTGGCTCGGGCCCGGCGCTTGCCGATGACGTCACGCGTTCTGATTGGCTCTCCTGCTTCCGGGTGACGGCGTTTTATGACGCTGCACATGTGACTGGAGGAGAAAGATCTTAACTAAAAAAAAAAACAATAAATATATACATTTAGCACACAGATATCTTAAATTATGTAGTAATTAATATAGGCACGCCAGCCAACATTATTTATTAGTTAAACTTGGAAATAAATAGAAATAAATGAGCTATAGGCATGTGTGCACAAGAAATTTCAAAATAAACTTCCTATATTTTGAACATAGAATTAATTCAAAGAGTCAAAACCACCTTTATTTTCCTCGCAAACAGCATAAATCAATTCAGTAGCATTGAAAAACCCTACCGAGCTAATATTTACACACATTTCAGCGATTATTACAGGAGAAAAAATTAGGCAAAAGGCTGTCATGGGTATTTCAGAGGGATGACTGACTTTCCATTACATTTTTTGACATCTGGTGAGCAGAAACATTCATAAGAGCTAGCTAGGGAGGTGGGAAAAATAGTCAACAATTAAAGCAAAAATGTTCAAACAACAGATTAGGAAGCAACTTCTAAAATGACTCAATGCATTCTTTAAATGAAAAGCTACCACTCCATGCTTGCTATACGATAGGTCTATTTGTCGGTATTTACATGTGTGCACCTAAGTTTTTCAGATCAAAAATAACAAATGATGCCATATTTTGAAATTTGATTGATTTGTTATTATTTTTGCACAACACACTGGAACTCAGGTACTGTAACAAATAAGGGGTATCCCATCAAGCAGAAGTGAGCTAACTGGCAACCCTTTTAATGTTGAGCGTTAATTATTGCATAGTAAAAACTACACTTTGAGATTTGGAAAAAGATACATGCACCAACAGTTGGAAGCAAAGCGACACACATCCCAGACCACGCAAAAAGCAAAGAAACTTCACTTGTGCAACATGACCGATGTCAGCCGGGGGTGAGCGATTCCACGCTCATTCGTGGAATCATAGGGGAAGAAACAACATGAAGTTGCACGACGCCTTGTTACAAAATCAGATCTAGCATTCAGGCAAGAGATCAGGAAAGTGCTTCAAAGTGTCAAAGACAGCAACTAAATCTGATCTACAAATGCTCTTTAAACTATTAGGAGGTTGCCATGTCCTTTCCTTATTATCTCATCTGCTGATGCTCTGAGGACATTTTCTAAACAACTGCCCAAAAATTCTTTAGGGGAAAAGTGGAGATGCAAAAATGTTAATTTTTTTGGCCTCTGCAGTAACATGACAGTCTCTGAGCTGCACGTTCAACATTCATAACTTGCAATGAATACTTAAAAAAAAAAATACGTTTTTGTTGTAACAATGTAAGATAGAGTTGCAGTGTAAACAGTTGATTACGAACAGAGAAGGGATGAAAGAACCCAAAAACAAGCTTGGGTTAAAACTCTTAAACTGTAGTTGTATATGGCCTTTTTCTCTTCTTTCTACAGTTCTCTCTGTTGCTATAGGGCAATGATGAGCCATGCTAGGCACTTAGGGTTCTTTTGTTCTGACAGATGTGGGTTATTCCAGACACAAATACTTTCAAATGCAACAAAGGTACTTTTAATATAGCTCAGGAATAAAATGACTATCTAGTGCTGTTAAACCGAGCAAAAAGCTGGCTTAATTCCTTGCCTAAACAAAATTCCTCTATTGTTAATATGGCAACCGACAAACTACTCTTTCCTGCTGAAATGAAAATCTAATCTGCTTGTTACCCGTTGCCAAAATTCCAAGAGGAATGAAGAAAGGTCTGTGTAGTGTAGTATAAAACTAATAAACATATCTCTTTATTACCCTAAATGTCAGCCCTGACTAAATACTGGGAAATTTTCCAGGTGGCTAAAACTATCTACTCTGATATCTTAAACTGTAATTTGTTCAATTATGTGTGTAGTCCCTGATTGCTTTAGTCCTGGTGCCCTAAACTTCTCAAGACCCTTCCTTAGTCCTGGCATTATTAAAAACATTTCCCCAAATGGGAATATATTATATACTGCATACATACAGCCAGAGTGGGGTGGGCATCTGTGCAAAAACTAGAAGATCAATAAAGTATGGATTATGCATCTGTTTATCTATCCTTGGTCGTCAGTTTTTCAATCAGCTCCTGAAGTGGGACCAGTTCTTTCCTGTCAATCAGGTTGAACTCCTGAGGAAAACAAGGAAAACAGCAAAACAAACACATTCAGCAAGCAGGTTAAAAGGAGCACAAGTCCACACTTGAGAAGGGCTTTTTTGTTGTACCTGAACAAAAAAGATGAAGTGTTTGAATGACGTGTTGAGGTGGGCCTCCTCCTGCAGCTGCATCACTGAGTCAAAGTGCTGGTGGTAGATGTGAGCGTAGACCCGGAACAGGCGCTTCAGGATGGTCTTCGCCACGGACATAAAGTTTCGCTTGAAGGGAACACCTTGGAAAAAGAAGGACATGCTATTACTGTGGATTTCACTCTAAAGTGTTAAAAATTCCATGACGCGTAGGTTCTCGGGCACATAAATCATGTTATGTTTTAAGTTTAACGGTAACTCTAAAGTTCAATATTGATTTTGGATTGACAGGAAGTTCCATCCAATCAGCCTTTGTTCACATCATCAAGCACCAAACTAAAACAAAACCAAAAAAAACAGGCTAACGCTGACTCTTTTCTGTTTCGTGGAGAGCCAGAGCTGGCTCAGGCAGGCCGGGGCATGATTTCAGGGAAGAGCAAACAACCTCACAACCATCCTGTGGTAACAGTAAAGAACTGACACAGAAAATACTGCTTTTATATATGTGGTACAACTATGAGTCAACTTTCCATAAGAACCAGAGAGATAAATGATTCCAAACAAAAGTGGTGACAGTCACATTTCATGCACACTGAAAATACTTCTGGAATATGAAGTACCTATCTTGTACAAAGCCCCGGCTCGCTGGGACTCTGCTTTGATTTAGGAAAATCTGAGTTCATTACACTTCACGGAACACTTTGACTCCCCCTGATCAGATGGAGGACGTCTTCTCAGGTGTTTTTGCAAAAGAGTTGTTTAGAATGTCTGATTGTGAGATCTCCCACAATCACTGTGGAAGTTTGTCAGATTCTTGGTCAGTATATCAGTACTTATTAAATAATCAGTTTTAATTCATCAATTAAAAAATAAAAATAAAAATGGTTATTCAGGCAGAAACTATTTACCGATTTTTGAAGGGAAAAGTGTCTCATCGTCGAGCTGGTCTTGCACCCAGGTCATGAGGTAATCAATGTACTTGGGAGCAGAACATTTGATTGGCTTCTTGATGTTTGTTCCGTCAGCCCAGTGGTATTCATACCTTTAAAAACCACAATGAATTCACAGTTGTCACAACATCACAGACCTTAATTTGACTTCATATTCAAACTAACTATTATGTCGTTATTCTGACATTCAGGCCTAAAAAATCCCACAACTAACTGACCCTGAACGAGACCACTAACCATCCTAAAATAACAACCAAAGTGCAAAACTCACTTAGGACCAGCAGACATGACCGGACAGCTTTCCTCTGTGCAAAAATCTGTGATGGTGCCGTAAAGCATGTTGATCTGGTTGAAGAAATCCACAGCTGTTAAAATAAAAAAAAACAAACCCTAAAGTTCAACCGACATGATGAAAATAAACCAAGCACTGCAGATGATAAAGAGACAAAGTGTTAATGGTATGGACACACCATTTGTGCTGGAGTTCCTTTTGCTTAAACACAGTTATTAATAACATAACAGCTGATGTACCCTCAGTGAGTCATTCAGTACAAAAGCCATTAATACACTGTTACAAATGATGTGGGATGATAAAAAACCCACAAATTGTAAGGCTGCTTCGTTCCGAAACACGTAATATGATGCAAATGAACTATCCAAATCAAGACACTACGGCAAAACCAAAAGCAAATTGACCATTGAATCATTTCAATGCTAAATGTATTTGATACCATGTTGACACAATGTACATCTGGTAGCCTGAAGGCACTTCTGTCGGATCATAAAATGAGGCATTTACTTGCCAGCAGTTTCTCTCGGTTTAGAGGTAGCAGCAAAAACGGCTCTCACAGCGAGGACAATAAAGCCTATTTAACATTCACGGTGGTTTTTCCAGCAGGCCTGCCAAGCCCCGACACCCCCAAATCATTCTGATGTGCACTAATTAAGATTTCTGTAAAGGAACGTCCAATAAGTAGCATGCAACTGTGTGGGTAATAGTGCACGAGTATGTGAGAAGTACAACGAAGGCTTGTGTGAAACACTTTACCAGGAACAGAAGTCATAAATGGCTTCCCAAAAAAGAAAGGGATTGGTAAAATGACTGCTTACTGTTTACTGCGACCCATTCGTTTAGGTCTTCGCCATCAGGCAACATGACTGCCATGCGCAGGTTACCACTCCCCAGGGTAGCCTCGGCATGTTTCAACAGCTCGTACTGGTGAGATCCCTCCGGGATGTTCTTCTTGGGCTTGAAGGTTTTGTTTCCACGGTTACCACTGTGTCAGATTCAAAAAAGGAAGGCAAAGAGCGTGATTCATCCTGAGACAGATGTGATGACAGAACACGAGAGTTCCCAGTTCCTCCTAGATGGAAGTGCTGAGCAAGTTGAACTCGAGGTAATTTCAGCAATTTGTAGGAATCAGAGTAACAGAAGAGTGGAAGAGATCAGAACAGTGGGTCTCTCTGTGGGCAGCCTAATGAGGGTTTCCAGGGACAGAACATTCAGTTCATCTCACTGCCCCATTACACAAGAATTCCAGCCTCGTCATAATATGGTAAACACGCCGTGGAATAGTTACGATCACCCTACCTTAGCAACACAAATCGTTCTGAAAGCAGCGTTATACATGCTAATATTTGATCAACAACAAATATATAGTGACAGAGTTGAAACACGTGAGCAAACCTATTTACACCCTCAGTCAGGATCATAAGATTTAGCCTCATATTGTCTCTAATTGTATCACATGCAGTGCTTAAGTAAAATCCAGGGTTGAATTTGTTGGTTATGTCAGATCAACGCTAGATTAGCCGATTGCGACGCCACACCAGTAACTACTTAGGCCAAACCGTGAAGCATTTGATTGGTAAAGGTCCTATGTAGAAACAGAGATCCAAAGAAAAATATAACACAGTTGCAGACTATTGGCATAAATAATAGATGTAGATTCTCTCGGAAAATCTATCAAGTAATGCATTAAAACACATAGTCGCAGCCAATCCAGGAAGTAGTCTTATCCCGTGTTATGATTTCGCTATTCAGTTGTGTAACTAATGCTAATTTTACTTCCTGAACACATGCCTAAATAATCCTTACCAAAACGAACGAAGAAAGGAGAAATAGCTTTAAAGACACACCAATTACTTACAAAAGAAAGCTCATATTTCCTGGAACCGCAGAAAAAAACTCTCCTTACAAACCGCTAGCAAGAAAAATTGAGGCAGTACTGGGGGGTTGTGAAAACTCCTCCGTCCACAACCTCCGATATCTTTCTGATCTCCTCAAGCGGTCCTTCTTTAAAACAAAAAAGTCCAAAGTAGAGACAAATTGAAGCGAGACAAAACTGCACAACTGTGAAACAAACAAAAAAAGACCACTTGTGTGGCTGCTGCCCTGCCTGTCGCGTACACTGAGCGGCAGCAGTGTAGCGTAGCGGTAGTCCTTCTTCTTCGTGTGACGTTCCAAAGGCGTCTGACGCATTTCAGTTTTCGGCTGCCCCCAAGTGGACAGAAGTGGTCTGCGCAGATAATTATTATTTTGCGCGTTCCTTCGAAATATTTTTCTTAATATTCAGGGTAAACTGTAACAATATTATCAATTTCATGCAGCATTTCTTTTTATTGTTGTTGTTTTTTTTAATCAAGTATGGCGTTGTTTTCATGAATGCTTTGTGTTTTTATTCCAATGAGATTATTCTCGGCCCCCTCGTCCTTGTTACCTTCATTTATATTGAAAACATCCAAACATGAAGGTGTGTTTCTTTTGGATGAGAAAACAGTTGGCCTGACGAGCTCAGACGCGTGATGAACGGTTGTCTAGCGCTAGGACCACTGCGCCGGGTGTCAGCTGATAAGGCAGCCAGATAAATGCGTCGCGACGCGAGTCTCCATGGCTCTCAGCCTTTACAGCTTGTTGCGAAAACGGATGTTCCTGCTTTAACAGGCCCGTGTCTGAAAACCCAGACACACGGCGACGCTTAAAAGACAGCCAGCGACCTTTCAGCGCACCGACTTCCATAATAGGTATAATCGAGCCAACGATTAATCGATGAAAGCCTGATTAATGGATGTCTGAGTCGTCGCCGTGCTCTTTTGCACGCGCCTCGTTTGATGACAAATCCAATAAGAGTTAATGTTATTTCTTTATCCGCAGCGGCGGCGGGGCAAGATGGAGTGTGAATGGAAGCCAGACGAGCAAGGACTTCAACAGATTCTGCAGCTCTTAAAGGAGTCACAGTCGCCAGATACGTCCACACAAAGCAACCGTCCAGCAAGTATCCTTTTCCAAAGGCTGACAGACATGTCAACAAAAAGCGATTCTCGCCTTCAAATATGACCAACCTCAACAGGCTAGCTTTAGCTAACGCTAGCCTATAATCTAGTAACTATACTCAGGTGCTGACCGTTAAACTCAATATACTAAAATTAGGGCGAGGTCTGCTGTTTTGTTTATGCCTTATAATAACTTAAAAAATAAATTTATAGAGCTGTTAAAATGTGTGTATCACTTATCCATTCATCGACTTTATAGACACCCCTGTGCTAGCTTATGCTTTATGTAATAAAATAAACAGCTAGCTATTGACACAGTGTCATTCACGCTTTAGTCTTTTCTTATCCCATTATTAATTCTATATTTTAATTATTGATAATAGATTTGACACTATTTTATTCTAATGCTTGGCAGAAATTTGGTTTTGAAATTTGGGATATTTTGAAGATTTATGTCATGTAGGAGATCACCTGCTGCTGCTGCTAAAATATCTATTTATTTGTCTATAAGTCATGTCCATTGTAGCCTCATATTTAAGGATCGGTGTCATTATTGTGTTATAGATCTCTTTGCTATGAAAATATTGTATGTGTGAAGCTATATAGTTTGATAAATCAACCATCTGGAAGAATTCCATCCAGGTGAATGGCATTTTGTGCACATCTCTACTGGTCTCTAAAATGCAAATATGTATAAATGCCTTCTCTTTGTTTGTGTTTTGATAACGGTCCATCATATTGCATGCAGTATATTAATATTTAAACATGCTATATCATCAAACAATAGGGGTGCAGCTTCCAGTTTGCACACTGTTTTCCTCAACCATCTTTTTCAGAGACTTGAACAGCTTAACCAGTATCCAGACTTCAACAATTATTTGATATTTGTTTTGACAAAGTTAAAATCTGAAGGTAAGCAGTTTGTCCACCTGTTGAAGATCACCTGTACATCCCTTGACCGTCCTTGTCGGTACTTCAGACAGGTCATTTTTATGTAACTGCTTAGTGACGGCTCCCTTTGGCCTTGGCTGGTGACCACTGATGGCATGTTTGCTGCAGCTCTTAGAATATGGGTCACTCTAATTTTAAACCTATTTCCTGGCACCCCTCATATCCAGACTTGACTAAGCAAAGTAGACGGTCAAAATATTAATGGCGTCAAGATATCTCATAACTGGAAATAACTTGTTCTTATTAAAAAGTGACAAGCAGCAAATGTTAAAAAGGCCACATATGAATTAATCCAATAATTCTCAACATTTCTTGAGATTTTATGTTGCACTGTGTAAGAACGTAAGGGTAGCATTGAGACTGTAATTAAAGACGACTGCTCGAAACTCTGCTGTGTTATGCTAAATCATACGTTTCATCAGTCTGTTTTTATCTCCAACCACCAAGATGAACCTACACGGTCCCTGAGTGGGCTGATACTGAAGAACAACGTGAAAGCCCACTATCAGAACTTTCCTAATGGAG